>PVKS010004126.1:0-96497 GCA_004027875.1 Aplodontia rufa
AAAAAAAAAAAAAAAAAAAAAAAGAAAGAAAGAAAAGAAAAAGAAATCTTACATTTTCTATTAAGGACCACAGATGGTACTCATTATCATCTAATGCTCACTCTCATGATCATCAGAAAAAAATTTCTGTGGTATACTCCTACCACTTATTCATCAAATTAACAGGCACTGAATGAAGTTGAGAAAAGACACACACACAAAAATGCAATATTTCTATACTTCTCTATTACTTTTCCAGCAGCCTCCATGTGGTCAAGCATAAGACATGCTTCCTGCTCTTATGATGAAATAATAACTACAAAGGAATTCATAAAATTGACAGAATTGCTTCGGTCATAACTTCCATCACTTTCTGACTTACTCCTGGGAGCTTTGACATTCCGGGCACACATCAGTAGGATGTGAGCACAATCTTAGTTATTTCCTCACATCTTATTTTGTTACTTGAAACCTTAAGTAGAATGATGACATTCTTTAGACAGAAGGGGCATTGAGATGAACAACATCACTCCATTCACAGAGTACGAGTAATAGCTGTCATTTACTGAGGAAGTATTATATGCCAGGAACTGCACTGAAAACTTTTTCTGTATTATGTCATTTAACCATTACAACCTTTTGCAATTCCTACTGTATTTCTAATGAACCATGAGTGTGGAGGGACACTGACTTCCTTTGCTACCCTAGGGATCCCTACTTCTGCTAAAACAGACAATGGCCCTGCTTACATTAGTCAAACCTTTAAAAACTTTGTAATGACTAGAATATTAAACACACTAGTTTTCAAAATAACCATCCAGGACAAGGTATTACAGGATGAACTCGCTCTACACTTAAAACTTTGTTAAGACAAGGAAAAGGGGGAACACAAGGAAGGAAATCATCCCCTAAAAGTGCACTTAAAAAAAAAAGAGAGGGAGAGAGAATGAGAGAATCAATTTTTATTATTTAGTTTTCCATGTGGCTTTCATTTCTCTGATATGTCATTGTGTATGTGGTGCTGGGGTTCGAACCCAACCATGTCCTTGCACATGCCAGGCAAGCACTCTAACCACTGAGCCACTGCTCCAATCCCTAACAATACACTTAATTATGTATTAATTGCACTTAATTTTTTCAGTGTTTCAGATGATGGGCTCACTGCAACACAGAGGCATTGGCAAACTGAGGGGTTCTTAAAACCAGCGCCTATGGCTTGGCCCTATCTCTGCATAAGCAGGCGTTTGGTGGTCCTCACGGCTTTCTGTGGCCTGTCTAGTTACATTTATTATTGTTTTCACAATCATCCTCACAACAGAAGCAATAACCACAGCTGTGATGCTGCAAAACCACCGTGTAGATGCTGCTGCACGAAATGTCACCCACTTACTTAACTTACAGCAAGTGCTTGATCAAGAAATGCTTGTTTGCTTAAGATTGCTTGACACTGCTAACACATGGTCGGGTGATCAAATGGAAGCATTGAAATTAAAGTAGATGCTCTCTTGTGATTGGCACTATTAATACTCATATGTCACCCCTTACAGGTGGAACAAGACTCAGCACTCTTAGAAAATGTATCAGAAATTTGTTCCTAATGACTGCTCATAATAATCTCACCCTGCATGTTCAGCGGTTACACCACCAAACCCTGACCCTGTGCCTTCTAATCAGAGACGTGAAGGAACAACCTCCTAGTATCAGAGAACTTTCAAATAACCTTCAATGGTTAAACCCAAATTGTTGGTTACACCCCACTTGGGGTACTCTTATCACTGTTTTCGTAATAATAATATTTGCTTTATGTTTACTCTGCCTAGTCAGAAAGCTTACAATGAATGACCTGAGCACCCAGCAACACCAAGGGCGAGTTTGGTTTGTCCAACAGCTGCTTAAGGAGAAAGAAAAGGGAAACGTGGAGGACGTGCCGGCAGCATTAACACGTGCCTGGGCAAGACCCAAGGTTAGGGAACACCCCGAGCAGCCGACTTGCTGAAAGCAGGGAGTCTGGTCAAGGCAATAGCTCCTGCCTGCAGGTGGAAACTTCCTGAATACCCTGCTTCATGAACATTCCCTAGAGACTAGCTATTTTGCTTCTGACATCCCATTATGACCCTTCTTATCCTAAACTGCTAGTGAGCTTCCCTTTTGTGACCCTCAATAAAAGCAAGAGGAGAAAGAAACTCGGGGCCTCACTTTCTTGGTATAGGCCCTGACTCACGGCTCTTTGAGTCTGTACTCTGTGAATCATTCTTTCACCTGCAGTATGAAGGCCAACAAGTGAGGATAAGGTAAACGTTAATTCTCTCATTCTTGCTCACTCTGTGAACTAGTTATTTGCTCAGTATCCATTCACTTTTTTTCTTGTGCCTCAATTCTCTTTCCAAGATTTTATCACATCTTTCCAACTCTCTGTCAAAACCGTTAAGGATGACTCCAGAGAAGAAAATCTGCCCCAGGACTACCCAACAAGACACATTCATTGGTTCAAGGCGCATGTGTTACATTGGACCAATCAGAGTAAATCCCAGGCTAATGTGCGTGCTTTGGGTGACTATTAGAGTTTGAATATTAAATGTTTCCCAAGGCCTATGTGTTAAAGACTTTATCCTCAAGGAGGTGTGACCGGGAGGCAGAGGAACCTTTGAGAGCAGAAGACTAGTAGAAGATCCTTAGATCACTGGGGGAATCTGCTAAAAAGGGATTGTAGGACGTTGATTGGCCCTTTCTGTTTTCCTTCTTCACATTGTGAGCAGTTTGCTCCCTCATAGAGTCCCCCATTATCGCCATCAAGCATGCTCTTCAAACCAGGAGCAATGGGTCCACTTGATCCTGGACTGAGACCTTCAAAACCATGGGCTAGAGTAATCCTTTTCTCATTGTAAGCTAATGATCTCAGGTATTTCATTAGGGTAACGTGAAGGTGACTAACACAGGGACTCAGTGGCCCTTCTTCTGCAGAGGTTGTTGAACACTAAGACATATATCTTTAGCTCACAGTGACCATCTTGACATAGTTCAGGGAGAAGTCAAAAGAAATGAGATAGCTTTCTAGTATAAACCATGCCTGAAGTCAAAGCTAGCCTTGGATTTAGGATTGTATAAATGAGCAAATTTCTTTATTTTTTTAATTTAAAGATTGATTGAGTTGATTTTTTCTGCCTTTTGCACTATTATGAATGATTCATACCTTAAGCTGATACCAGCCAGTGCCAGAAGTTAAACCATATTTGTTTTAGTCTCTTTTCATCACAGTGCCTGGATTTGATTCAATCATTGGTTTCTTCTAAAGAACTTAAAGAAACTGGAGTAAGATCTAGTCACAGAAAGTGCCTTAAATTAAGTTCCCCAGAATCAGACCCTGAGTCAAGGAGTTATGTGCAAAAAATTCATTAAGAACATATTACCAACAGGACACACATTACCAGGAATTGGGAGGAGGAGGACGTAAGCGTAGAAGCAAAGCAAAGGTGAACTTTCCACCAAGGTTCCAGCTTTACCCTGACTCCTAAGGTTGTTTGGAGTGTGCATTTTTCTACAATGCAGTTTGTCCTGCTACCAGGTAGGCTGATGGGCTTCCTGATTGTGTACCAATCAGCCACTACCAAGTGGACAATCCTGGGTTGAGGAAACATACATTCCCAGAATCTACCTGTGCCCCACAAATCCTGCAGCTGACACAGCACTAATAATCCAAGAACAATCATCTGAAGAAGGGCCATTCGAAACAGAGCCCTGACAGCGTCTACTACAGAAAGTAAGTCAAATTAGAGGGATCTTTCCAGGATATGTTCCGGCATAATCATATTTTCTTAAAAAGGATCCTAAAAGTCAAAAGCATATCACTAAAGTGATGTAAAATTGAAGCAAAATTTCTCTTTTCATTTTCCCTTGATGGAAACTCCCCTAAATCAGTGAATTTATCACATTTCCTTAAATTTCAGAGACCATTTTTCTATCTGCAAATTCTTGACTCCACTTATTTAATTAGACCCCAATAACCTTAACTTTACATAGCATGACTTTTCTCACACAAAGAGTAGAGAAGCTAATACCACCTATTCTGATAAATTATTTTTGAAATTAAATGACAAAAGCAACCAGGTGTCACAATACCTAGCGCTGAGCTATCTGCATGTTGTAATAGGCTCAACTGGGCCCTTGTCTAAACTTCTACATGATGAAGCCGTAACTCTCAGTGCCTCTGAATGTGACTGTTTGAAGATAAGGTCCTTAGAGTAACTTGAAATGAATTCATTTAGTGTGGGCTCTAATCAAAAGCAAATGATGTCTCTACACGAAGAAATGTGTAAACTCAGAGACACCAGGACTGAGCACACACAGAGAGAAGACTGCGTGAGAAGGTGGCCATTGGCAAGCCAAGGAGAGAGGTCTCCAGAGGAATAGAACCTTCCCACAATCTCGGACTTCTTAGACACCAGAGCTGTGAGAAAATTAAGTTGCCCTTATTTGAGACATAAATTCTGTGGTATTTTTGTGATAGCACCCCTAGCAAATTAGTGCACATGTATAACCAAACTATTGTCTCCTCAGTTTCTTATTTCAATATTCATTCCTGAGTATTCGTGAGTAGATGGCTATTTGGCAGGATGTTATCCTGCCCTCTGCTAGTGTTTTATGTTTACTAAGTTGTTCATTTTAGAAATAAACCCCAGAACAGAGTGGGATACTTGTCCAGAAGGAAATATTAAATGGATTCTTATTCCACATTCCCAGCCACTGTCCTCTCAGCAGTCTGGAAATTATTCTCAAGTCTATAGTCCAGAGACCACAGTCATGTCAACACGAGGACCAGATGGAATAAAGCCAGGATCCAAGTGCGTTCATTTTCAGAGCATTAGGGTAAGATGGAGTGCAGGTTATATCTCCTTTTGGTTTTGTGTCTAATTTTGGCTCACAAGATCTATAAATGCTACTTACAAATGCTAGGCACTTATCAGAAACTGAATAATTTCTGTCATTGTCTATAATTCTGGAAAATCAAAGTCATACATCTCTTTATAACTGCCTTCCAAATGAAACAATTTCTTAGATGATTTTTATTGGAATAGTAAGTTCAACAAATAAATCCTGAGACCAAATAAAGCTTTTCTAAATGGAAATAGAAAAATGAGTTAAATTATTAGAGCAGAGAAAACAGAATGACTATGTGCTTCTGTTTTCTAAATCCTAGTAAAAGTCCCTGAAGCAGAGACTGCCTCACAGCACGTGCACAGCATCTTTCTTGACATTCTCCACTTGAACCTCACAGCAACACGGGAAATAAACAAGGGAAGGAGCTGAAGGTCAGAAAACTCGCTGGGTATCTTGCTGTGGATCAAACTTATAAATGAATCGAGTAGGAAAGCATATCAAACTTTACAGCAGTTCTAATAGGTAAGCATCTGATGGGGATATTTAGAAAGATAAAAGGCAATTAGGTTCTGGTTGATAATGTCCCATCAATCAAGAAGACTGGATTTAATTCACTATTTTAACAAAAATGTACTTTGTTATTCCATGAAACTTGTTAACAATAATCAAATACAAGAAGTCAAAGGCAGAAATAGAAGCAGATTTTCTAAATATAAGTCGCTCTTGAGAATATGCAAAGACAAAGGGCTGAAGACTGCCTTTTAGATCTGTAAGTGATTTGACTTTTGTGATCTCTTTGGGGAATGAGAATGAGAAATTCACCCAGCCATTTTTTTTCTGTTATTTGTTCAGCCAGAAAAAAAAATCCAGTAATCTACACATAGGTTGTGAGTCAGAGGCATGTAACCAGGTAGGACATCACCCCAACTGTGTTGGCCTTGGTCCGTGTCTGCTTGGCTAGCCTACAGTCACCAGTTATGCCACGAAGCATGAATCTACTTTTGTTGTAGAGTTATTTTGTAGGTACAACTAAAGCCTAAGATCAGTTGACTTTAAGTACAGGAGATTATCCTAGACAAAATGGGTGAACCTGATTTAATAACTGAAAGACTCTTAGGGCAGAATGGAGCTTCCCTAATGAGGAACTCCCACTTGAGGACAGCAGCTTGGATCCATACCCAGAAGGTGCAGCCTACCCTTCCTGATGGCCTACTGTGAGGATTTCAGAAGTCATTACCCAACACCCACAATAATCTAAGTCAATTTATATATAAAATGGACTCTCCATGCCTGAGTATTCTGCATCTGAAGATTTAAACAACACAGATGAAAAGTATTCAGAAAAAAAAATACTGTGTCTTTACTAAACATGTATGGGCTTTTTTCTTGTCATTATTCCCTCCAAGATACTTGTAACAACTATTTACATAGCATACACATTGTATGAGGTTTTGTGAGTAATCTAGAGGTGACTTAAAGTATGAGGAAGGATGTACATAGCTTATGTGCAAGTAACTAACACATTTTGTATTAAAGACTTGTGAGTCCATGAATTTTGGCATTCATGGGAGGGTCCTGGAGCCAATCCCCTATAGATAACAACTATATATGCATATGCATATGTACATGTATGTGTTTATATATATATATATATACACATATAGTTCATATATACATAAATGTGCAAATATATATGTATGCATACAGATACAAAAGATAGATAGGGAGAGAGAGAGATAGACCCTACTGGTTTTGCTTCATTGCTTGAATTCTATTCACCAGTATTTGAACAATGAGGATTCAGTGTAAACAATCATTAACTAAGTGAAACATTATTAACTAGGTAACTAACAAGGTGAAACAGCTTAAATCTATTTCAGAGTTAGCCTCTGGAGGAAGCAGCTGTTACCCCCAGAGCTCATGGCAAATGGGATAGGAGTTGTAATTATTAAAATTTGGAAGAGAGAGCCCAGAGGTCTAGGGAAGCCCCCAGAGGAGGCAGGGCAAGTTGATTTCAGAGTCTCTGAGTACCTGTTGTGAAGCTAGCTCACAGAAAACAAAAGCTTTTAGCTGCACCATGACTGCAGTGAAGAAGCAAGGATCAGTGATACTTAACCGGAACCACAGGCAGACAGGGAGGAAGCTCACAGAAAGGGCAATATCTATGCTTTCCCCTGCAACCTTCCATTTCCTTCTAGAGCCCCCTCCATTGGAACCTAAAAAGAATCCACCTAGCAAAAATGAAGTGTGAAGAATCCTTGTCCCAGTTTGCAAGACAGCACAGAATACAGAGGAACTGGTTTACCATTGAACAGCAATAACTTAATAAGTGGAACAGGGTCCCATGTTGCTCTAAACATACAGTTTTGGCAAAACATCCTTCCAAAGTGAAATGAGCAAACAAAAAAGCACACAATTGGATAGCTCTGTAGCTTACCATTTCTTAAAGCACACAATTGGATAGCTCTGTAGCTTACCATTTCTTAAAGCACACAATTGGATAGCTCTGTAGCTTACCATTTCTTAAAGCACACAATTGGATAGCTCTGTAGCTTACCATTTCTTAAGTCTCCTGTTTTATTGGATATAGTTAAATAAAAATCCCTGACTGCTAAATTTCATTCTTTTTATTTTTTAAAGTAGCTACCTAAATCCTCTTCTGCTTAGAAATTCACTTCACATTCAAGACCTTGTAAACAAATTTCATTTTCGTCAGTCCACTTAAACATAAACAATGATCTCCCTAATTGCCAAACACTTTTTAGAATACTCAACTAATCCAATTACATTATTTGAATATGAGTCAGAACTGGAGACTGAATAGGAGTAACTGCAGTCTACTTAAGAGTAAGTATTCTACCATTTAAGGAAAAAGTAATGGTGGGAATAGAAATTAGAACAGTTTAATGTAGTCAATATTAGAAAATAATAAATGGTAAGATTTGGAGACCAATTCAACATAAAGATGAAGGTAAGAAGGAAGTTTGGACCACCATAAGGGTTTTTATGTTTATTTGTTTGGTTAGTTAATTTAAAGAAAACTAGAGAATAATTCAGCAAGAGATCACTCAGTTTGGTTCACAAAATGGACCCATAAATGGGTCCATGGGGACCAACCTAGAGCCTGGATCGGTGGAGAGTTGGTTTGGTGCTGAGTTGACCTTGAACCTGAGTATGTGGTATCACATGTTCTAAACATACTTACTGGGTGTACAGCTTTGAAAGCTCTGAACTTCTGACCTGATAGGAAATATGACATACATATTACAACATCGATTGGAATAAATGGCCTAAAAATTGAACCAATAAATTGTACACACAAAAGGAAAACCACAAACTGAAAGATGTGTACGTTAAGAATGTTTAGGTTGCAAGCAAAAGAAAACTTGACTTAAAGTAGCCCGAATGCCACAAGAAAATTTTGACTAACAAAGACAAAATCCTAAAAAGAATAGGCTTCTAGTCAGTTAAGATCTGGTGATTCAACAATGTCACTCAAAATCTAGTTTCTCTTAATTTCTCCTGCTTAATTCTAAATTTGTATCCCTTACAGTCACAAGAAGACAATAGCAAATTTAGAAGGATTATGGCCTCATTTTCCAATTTCCAAGAGAAAAAGAGTATCTCTAACTGAAGACTAATAAAGCTATTTTTCTAAGAAGCCTTTAGAAAATATCTGATAGCATCTCATTCATGTGCCTATTTATCAACAATTTCCATGGCCCAACATATTGAAGGTTCTTTTGGTTTAAGTTAATCAAGAACTCTTCTTGGAAGAGGGGTATGGACCAAATGTGGAAGGGGTAAATATTTCTATCAAAATAAATATATCATTAACAGAGTAAGGAGAATGATTGTTAAAAATCCCAACAGATCACAACAAATATATAAAGAGAAACATGACATTTGATACGGGATTTAAAAAAATGGATGTAGATGGGGAGAGAGAGGTATGCTTATGAAGGGTTGAGAAAAAACTAGGCCAGAAAAAAACAAGAACTATGCAACAAACATCGAATGGCATAGGAAGATTTGTGGGTTGGTTCACCCACAAGCATAACTCCTCGGGTTTATTTGTGAGTTTTTAGATGGTGTTGAGCCCCATAAAATGAAGTAAAAAAAATGTTAGGTTATGGATAAATAATATCTTCCTGGGGAAAAAGTCTATAAGTTCTTAAAGGTGTTGATAAAAAGGAACAAAACAAAAACTAATGGTTAATGAACACAATTACCCCATAGAAAATTTCCCTAAATAGGAGTAGACTGAGTCACAGTGTTGAAGTTCTTAAATGCATGAGTACAACATTTGTAGTTAACCGAATGACTGACATAGGTCCTTTTAGAAGAAAATTATGAGAACAGCTTATCTGCATAGAAGATAACAAAATTAATATCAGATATGTTTATTTTAATATTATGGCAAGACAATGTGCAAATAGGAAATTGGAATGGGAAACTGAAGCCCAGTAAAACAGGGTTGAAGACACACTTATGACAATTTAGAAGCTGAAGTCAACATAGTTGTTGGCATGTTGAAACTGGAAAATAACAGGTTTCACCACCTTTTATGGTAGCTTGTGTGTAGTTCTAGTGTTTAGTTCTTGACCACTAAAATAAAGTGCTTCCATCTAATCAGGGCTGGGATATAAAAGTGCCTCCATGGAATGCACTTTGCATTAGTAGTGCATTAAACCCAAGTTTAAGTCTGTAGTGCTTTTTTAAAATATTGTGGCAATGAGTCAATGTGCCTTTCTCCTAAGATTCTTACCTGATGTAGTAAACTGTACTAATAATGCCTACTAATTTCGTAAGAGCATGGTTTAGTACATTTTTTAAAAGATCAAATCAGGAAAAAGTTGATCTTTGAAGTGGAAAACTTCCAAAATTGACATTTTATGTTTTCTTTCCAATTAATGGTAGGAATTAAATTCTATTTAATCATCACTAAGTAATGAACTAGTAATGAACCCTTCAACTAGACAGGCTGCAACTCAGATAAGCCTCTGGCACAGGCAGAAGTTGGAAGAAAGATGAAAAGAACACCTGCTCTTCAGTGGTACTAATCTGCAATTATTCACATGAAACTGGACATGACCAACAGGTAATAAGTGGGTTTGATCTACATCAGGCATTTAAGACTTGTCATTAAAAGTTAGCATAAGTAATTTCAGAATATTCACTAATAAATGCTTGTGTATTATTGAATATTTGCATGATGACTCATGGCTTGAAAGGAAAGGGAAGGCAATCAAGTATTGAAAATACAGCTTTAAGTTATTGTTCTTAAGCACCATTTAAGTATTATCTCAAATACATAAATTTCATCAGACCCATTCTTTTAATATATATGTCTTATGATTTTACATCTTCTAATAAAAAAGAACATATCAAAATTTGTGGCCCGCAGAAGATGTCAAAATTATCATAAAGCTGATAACAAATTTTCATTTGGGATACCTGCCAATCCCATTCCACCTTTTGGAGAGTTCAGATCAGCTCCCTTGCCACGGATACTCTGTACTGCAAAACCTTGGGCTGTTCTGTATCTTCATTACCTTTTCTACATGCTAGTGGAAACCCTATGATCAGAGCTCTCTTTAGAGGTTTGGTAAAAGTACTATTTCTCAATCCTTTATTTCTTTCATATATATTGGCACAATCATAGAAATGTTGTAATGCTTTGACCCTAACTAGTAGTATAGACATTGGTATAATAATACTAGAACAAGGAGACTATAGAACGGCATCAAGAATGTTAATCAATCAAATTGTTTCTGCCTCTGTTCACCTAGACTTCATGAAAAAGCTCCCCAACTAATTATACTAGGATATCTAAGATATTGTGTGAGGCCATAACTAGCTAATCCTGTGCAAACTGTTTGAAACTTGGTAGATTTCTCATCATTAGAAAAGTCACATCATTTCAGAACACATTTTGTTTTAAACAATAATTATTCATTTGGATTTCTCGACACAGCACCAATGTGGAGGCTAGCTTCAGCTGTAATTCCACTCGTTTAGAAGACAAGTATATCTCTATTGGCAATGAATGGCATGCATGAAGATCACATAATATAGGAGATAGATAAAAACACTTTAAAATTCATTCATAATCACATTTAAAAGTTACCAAGGGGCATTTTCATCAGAGAACCACCTTTGATCGGAAGATATAGGTCCCTTAGAAAAATGGTTTCTATATGCCTGCCCACAAACATATTTAGTTCAGTAGTGATTCTATTAGTTTGAAGTAAAATAAATCAAATATGAACAGTGCAATAAATGTATCATAGAATGACTTTATTTCATCCTAAAGAACATTTTCTACTTCAAACATTTTTAAAAGTTTGTAACTAAAATGGTTTTGTGCTATGAAATGCCAATAAAGATAGCATCAAGTATAATTTATGTTTTGTGGTTTATGGTTTTTGTTATTGTCTTGTTTTGTTTCTTTTTGGTTTGGGTGCTAGGGATTGAACCCAGGGCCTCACGCATGCTAGTAAGCACCAGCCCTGACACTAAACTACCCCCCTATCCCTTTGTTGATGTTTTTGATTGCTTTTAATAACAAAAACTGCTCAACGTCCAGTTATTGTCTTATTTTCTTTGAAATTTTAATTATCTATAGACTGTTGAAGTTTGAAAGCCTCTTAGCACCCGGATTCCCAACAAGTCTTTTGAGGCCAGTTATTCCCTGTGCACTCCAGACCACTCCTTCTCAGTGCATGCTCACGCACACATGCATGCTATGTAATCTTACAGAGCTTTGCAAGAATGGGAAAGAACTTCCCAAGGGCAAGTTGCTTCCTCCAGGCATCAAGCCTGTAGTTCCCCATCAGAAGTGTGGCCTGTCATCTTGCCATCTGGAATAGCAGACCAATTTGGGGAAGATGAATTTGGTGGGAAAAAGGGAAAGTGCTTCTGTCCCTAGGCAAGGACAGAATTATCTTAATTCTTATTACTTCACTTAATCCTCTCATCCCATTTGTAGATAAAAATCATAGGATTCAGAAAGGTTTTGTGTGGTTTGCTTATGAATACATAACTAGTGATAGATGCAAAATTCACAAATTAAATTTCTCTGCCTCTTCTGAGTTTCAAGTACGCTCAACTCAAATGAATTTTATGGGGATTGTGAGAATGAAATGCCTGACAACACAGATATTATTTGTGAAACGTAATCCTAATGTATCATTCCATAAAATGATCCTTGGGTTACCCATGCCTTGAAATGTTGTACATTCATTTGCAATTTGTTATTCTACTGGAAATAAGTACATTCTGGGCTCTACTTAGTTCCACATGGTGAAATGAAACCTTCAGTTCACAGCCATTTTTTAATTAAAAAATGCATGCTTCCCCCTGGCTATATATCTCAACAGTGAGGAAAGTCATCTAAATGAATTAGGGGAAGATTACACCTCAAAAGCATGAACTTTGGTTTAAAAATGTGTCTAAGGGTATTGTGTTTGGAAGTTCTCAGGTTTTCCACGAGACATAATGCAAACAGTTTGTAAGATTATTTTTTCTGAACAAGAAAACAGCTTGGGAACACAGACAAGGCAAAATATCTTAAAGCTGTCCCCTCCCTCTGCCTGATGATATTGATGCCACAGAAGAGTATCATTTGATCCATATCTGTCAAGAAGATTGAAACTGAAGCCTGACTTACAAGGTTTTGGTTTATGTATATTATTCTATAATGTTTTATTCTATACCTTTAGTTTCCTTTTCTTTTGAAAAACATCTCAGGCACTATTAATTTGTGGTTTTGGTTTTTAGGTGGTTATTGTATTATACTGTTGGCCATTACACCTCAGATCCAAACAGATCTTAATAGACATAATTTCAATTCTCAATAAAACCTGTCTGTCCGGATTTTACTGTGGTTACAGATACCTAACAAAATAGCTTTAACAATAAGTTCTTTCATTTAGATTTATACCTTTACCTACTGAGGTGATGCCTGCTATATATTTATTTTATATAACCTGCACCAGAGGAAATTTTAAAAATAAGTACAATATACAAGCTTCTGAGCTCCAGCGCATTTTCCTGCAGATTTCAAGTTTGTTTTGCTTTTGGATCTGAAAGCTAAAAAGGAGTGTGTGGGGAGTCACTATCACAGAGGCCCACACGGGCCTCACTTAGGACTGGTCACTGTGTCTCGATGGGCAGGCCTATCAACACAAGATTAACATGTTGCCAAATCAGAGAAATGAGAATGTTGAAGGAAGATCCCTAAATGCTGTCTATCTGGGCAAACTACTCTTTCTGAGGCAAAAGGGAAAAGAGACAGTCAAGAGAGATGTGCAAATGACTGTATAAATCCCAAAACCAATATTCACTAAGGTTTTATTGCTATATCCCTAAGGGTCCACAAAGTTGGTTAGTTATAAGAAGGATCAAGATAAAAAGTGAGGATAACTGGGGTCCCAGCTGCCCTCACTGGGGAGTGAACATGTAATGTAAGTCATCTTGAGAGGCTATTTCAGTTATCTAATCCCTGCCTTCCATAACTCCTTGTAACAGAGAAACCCTGGTTCTAGCCGCAGGCCTCCCCACTCGAGCCAGTCTTAGAAGAAGATGTCACTCAGGGGGAACTTCTACCATAGCTGTCATAATCACCGTGTCAAGTTCTATGGATCCTAGCACATTTGTTGGGCTCCTACACAACTACCTCCCACTCAGAGCAAAGATCTGGGCTCCATGGGGACCAGGCAGTGCTCCTAAACCCTCATGTGGTTGGGAGTCTGGGTCTAGGCTATTGCCTTGATTTCTACTCTGTACTCTGCCCAACCATCATCTCTGGTGGTCTGGCTCCTTGGGAAAATGAAAGTCCTAGGCTTCCATTCTGTACTTTTGTGTCCTCCCCTAATTCTCTCTAAGAGTGGAGTCTGTCTCTACCTCCTACAGCTTGTGTGGAGTCATAGCCAATGTGCATATTATATATCTTTTTCAAAAGCACCCATCCCCCATACAGCCCTGCTATGGTTTGAAGGTGTCCCCCAAGAAGTTCACATGCTAAAACCTTAGTTCTGTAGCAGAGCAGTGTTGGGAAGAAAGGCGTAGTGAGAGGGGTTTGGATTACAGGGGATTTCTCTTAGGAACAGATGAGCTGTTTAAGGAGGCTCTTTTTTTCTCTCTCACATATGTGCAGTCTCTCCACTTCTGCCTTCCTTCATGTTATGATGCATGAGGCTCTCACAGGATGTAGTCAACCCATTATTGGACCTCTCAGCTTCTAAACATGAGCCAAAATATGCCTCTTTTCTTTATATAAAAGGGTGTACTGTTATGGCAACAGAAAATGAAGATACTTGCCTTATAAGAGTCTGTTCCAACCTTGACCTATGAGGAAGAGCATACCAAAGTGGTTAATAGTTTGGACCACAGCACCAGACTGCCCAGGCAGAAGCCCCATCATTTGCTAGAACTGTGACTTAGCACAAGTTATTCAACCTAACCAAACTTCAGTTTTTCCATCTAGAAAGTGAGGATAATATTATTTTTTAAACTCTTGGTGTTGGTATGAAATTTAAATAAGAGTATAGTAAACGCTGGGGAAGAATAAGCTATTATCATTATCATGTTGGTGGTTTATCTGTCCCTATAGTTGGTATATGTGTTAGGTTTTCATCACTGTGAACAAAAGACCTGATAAGAACAACATTGAGGTGGAAAAGTTTATTTTGGATCCTGATTTAAGAGGTCCGGTCCATGGGGGGCTGATTCCACTGCCCGGGGGGTCCAAGGTGAAACAGCACAGCACGGTGAAAGGGCGTGGTAGAAGAGTGCTACCATGTTCAGGGCAGCTGGGAAGAATCATCCTTGCAGGGCACACCCCCCAGTGCCCCATCTCCTCTAGCCATGACCCACCTGCGTACAGTTCCCACCCAGTTAGTCCATTCTAACTAGGATGGGCTGATAAGGTTACAGCTCTTGTCATCTTATTTCACATCTAAACATGCCTGCCTCAATGTAGTTGCTGCTCAGGGGACCTCTCATAGTCAAGCATAACAGAGCGTGCGACCAAATACAATATTTCCAATTTTTGTGATTATTTGGACTGGCCCACAATTACACAAGCAGAGGAGGAATCATGATACTCCCCTGTCCTGCTGCCTCTACTGGCACTTACACGGAGATAGCAGAGAAAACTGCAATTTGGGGGAGACATGTTTTATTTTTTTCACTCTCTAAACTTTTTTTTCCCTTGCAAATTCAAAGTTATTCTTCCCCAGAGATCTCTTTCAAGGTTTTCCAATTTTCTAATCATGTCCTTTTTAACTAAAACCCCCATGCCAAGATCTTGCTTTGTTCCCTGGTGTCATGTCTCTCTCATTTCCTTCAATCTAGAGTCATTTCTCTCCCCTAGACCTTCCTGATCTTAACAGCCATTGCAGGACATCCTGGTAGACTGTTTCTCAGTGTGGGTTTGCTTGAAATTTCATCCTGAAGAGATACTCTTTGTACATTTTGGATGAAGCTGTCGCAGACTTGAGGTGATTTTCTTCTCACTGCCTCTATCAGGTGGTACATGATGTCAATCAGTGTCATTATTGATGGCTTTAATTTTGATCACTTGATAAAAATTGTTTCTGTCAAGGTAGTCCTTTATAACATCTCTGGAATTAAAAAGTGGATTGTGTCATTCAAAGGTCCTACTCCTCATCCCATGTTCACCTACTAGATATGGCATTTATTTAATTAATTGTTGCTATCATGGATAGGAAGTGGTGATTTTCAATTATTTCAGTTCTTCCATCTTTAATATTATATGTTCAAATATAAAATACTTTCTATTTCCATTTAGTTATTTATATTAGTTCAGTGGTTTATTTTAATGTGAATATATTTATATGGTCATTTCTTTTGACGCTCAAATTTTTTCATATTTTTACAGTAAGAACCCTTCAGATAATGTGTCCTGGGGCACACCAAGGTGCTATAATTACTCTTTCTACTTTTCTTGCTCAGCCCTGAGTAAGCCATTTCTCTGTGAAGACCTGGGTGTTTTTAGTGAGCGTAGTATTTGGAAATTAAGGTCTGGATGCTAAGGTATATTTACTATCCTGGGATGTTGCTGTTTGGTGCCTTTTATTTGCATTTTCTATTAAGTTTCTCGTTGCATTTCACACTCCAGAGTTTATGTCCACTCTGATCTCCCTTTCTTCCATACTTTCATTCATTTCTCCATCAGTGAGAAACTAGCCTCAGCATCAGCATCGTTAGTGTATTTGCTTATTTGCTCAATCCCTTACACAGCCAGTGGTGGTCCAGCTAACCAGACTTCCCTTACTGTCACCACCATCCCTGCACAAATCACTGCTGCTAGTCCTGCTCAATGTCAAGAAAGGGAGCAAGAACTTGAGAAGGGGAGGAAAGAAGGAAGGAAAGGGAAAAAAGGGAATTAACATAATTGCCTTAATTTGGCCCTAGTTTCAATCACTGCTTATCTTGCATTATTTACTACACTCCTATAATGCATGCTAGCTCTCGCCCTTGTACATCATTCTCCTTCTATGAAATTGCTGTGGTTTCATCTTTGGATTTTTAGTTGGTTCCCCTCACTTATTTTGGCATGACTGGGTTCTAGCCCACTGAAACTGAAAGTGGGAGGGATGAGTAATCAATATGGTCACTGTCCCATAACTTGAACTCTTTGCTATGTTAGAATGATAACGTACCGTGAGTGGCAGCTCTGACAAAATCCCACAGTTGGGTCGGGGGAGAGCGCATTTATGTCAGAGAGGCAGGGAACAGTGTCTTAAAGGAACCATAGGTGAGGTCTATTTCCAAGAGAAAAGGAATGTGTTCCTTCTTCTCAATCCCCACGTCTCTCCCAGTTCATTGCAATGATCTCCTGATTTGTGTTTTTGTCTTCAATATCAACAAATGTAGCTTTCTTACTAGAAACCATGCATCTTTTCCTATCTAGCTAACTTCTCTTTTTCCACCTTCATCTTGGCCTGAGGGACATCTCTATTCTGTCACTTAACGGTGCTAATTGAAACTGATAAACAAGAAACTTGGTGATTCTATTGAGGAGAATTTATTTAATTCATCTTTAAACTCATGCCTGAAAGTATCTAAAATTTAGTAAGTGCTCAATAAACACTTCTCAAATTCATAAAAATAAGGAATCTATGGACCCAATCTAAGGAAGCTTAGTATCAGGTATTGTCATTCTTCCTTTAGAAGTTACATTCTACCATTACTTTAGGAATGCCCAGGAGTCTAAAATTTTAACAAGATCCCAGATGATTCTATTTAAGAAAAACTGAAGCATTTTATTCTAATTCTTTGGTTTCAAGTTTGAAGAAAGAATTTCTTTATTGTGACAACTAGCAGGTTGCGCATTAGGAGCAGTAAATGAATTATGCTTCATAAGGAGCTAAAATGCAGCCTTAATTACCTGTTGGTCTCCATAGGATGCAAATTGTCACTGCATTGTTTTTCTTCTATTTTATCATGGATGCTTGTAAATGTAAATGCTTCTTTACATGATTCCAAAGTACTCTTCATCATCTGTGCACTTTACAGTTGAATCTAAGAATAAATCTTCCTGTCTGGAAGAAATATGGATATATTGTTATCTTTTGTTTTATAAGAAGCAATAAATAAGCAGACTTTTAGGATTTCAGGATTGCAAAGCATGACCACAAAGTCAATGAGCTTTAAAAATATTTAAACCTAGAGATCATTTGCAGATAACCTAGTCTCTTGTGCCATATGCATGACTAGATAAATGGTAAACATGTTTTTTATCATGGCACATTTTTCTTCTTCAAATTTTACTCTTTTCTATCTAGCTGGGTTGATTTCTATCCTTTGTAATGAATGAACTCAGGAAGAAAATTAAAAATTTTCCCCATTACACATACTATTTGTTGAATAAAAGACTGAGAGTTATGAAAGTTGTGTATGTATTGCATGTCCTCTTTGAGAAGATCTACAGGGATTGTGCTTGGAGAAAAATAAAGGGAAGAAAAAAATAGGTTTGTTTCTGTCTGTGATTTCTAGAAGTGTGAGCACTTCTACTTCATCTGTCGATAAGAGTGTTCATTCAGGATAAGGAGTGGCCAGGTCTCTCCAGAGGCCATGACCTTGGCTGGAGTCCAGATCAAGGTCTTCACCCACAACTTAAAATCCCACATCTCTTTTTCACAGAACCAGACTGGTGGTCCCTTGACGAGTCATCCACATCTCATACAAAAATGCTCTGCTCTATGTCACCTGTTCACCTTTATATGCTGTCATTATATTTTATGTTCTCTAGTCTCATCTTGAACCTCTTCTTTCCCTAAATCATGGCTCTTGCACATTGAAGCTTAGATCAGAGCCCCAGACCCCTGAAAAATACACAATGCTCTTAAAGTACAATGCCCATGTGGCAAGAGAGGATTGAGCTACACTCATTCTCCTGCACTGAATTATAGAAATTAAATAAAGGACATCAGGCAGAATCTGGGAATCCGTCTCTCTTTCCCTCTCCTTCTTCCGCCCTTTCTCTCCCCATCCTTTTCCTGCCTTGCTTCTGCTTTGAGGGAGAAAAAAGGAAAATAAAATTTAACCAACATGAGAGATTTTTCTGAAGCATATGACAACACAGAAAGTAGAAATGACCTAAATTTCAGTAACACTTACTCCAAAAGTGTTTCATATTTTGTAGCTTTATCATTTCCCAAATGGTAATTAAAATATTGATTATACCCACAGCATTGACATTTTTTAAATGTTAAGCAACACCAATGCAAAGTAGGATAGAGAAATGAGGAGTTAGTCATTAAAGTGCTCTAGATTGTCCGTTCTCTCAAAAGTTTCACTGTTCATGACTTTGGTTTCAGTCTATTCCTGAAATTCTCTGCCTATATAAATATATGTTTGCATTCACTCACTAGTTTATTCAGTAAAACACTATATTCATGTGGTTTCCATGTGGGTGTGTTCAGTAATGCTCACAAGATCAGCAAGTTGGCTCCAGGTAGCAGGAATTTGCTCAAAAGGTGGATATAGTATTAAGAAAGTTCACTAAGAATTACAGTGGTCAAATATTGTTCTATCTTTGTGTATATTTACTCGGTAATGACAAACAGCTAAGCGGGTAGTCAGTGAGGGAAAGAGTAAATGTCCAGGCTCCATCAGCCTTCACTCGGCTAACTCTGTCCTACGGATCAGGGTGTGCCACTGACATTCTGCCGTGTGATTACCATGTACTTACAGTGCTCTGTCATAGGTGTGATTTTTTAAATTCGGAGCTTATAGTGGGAAACGCACCTAGGAGTCATTTCTCTGTACCCATGTAGAGTATTTCCCTCCTGAAGTAATTTCATAGGAAAAATGGACTAAGGCTATTTGATTATATCAGAAAGAAGAAAATTTTAGAAAACAGAGTAGTAAACACGGAAAAAAGTTCTCAACTTGAATAATCATTGGGAAATTCAAATTATAAGCATGCAGAAATATCAGTATACACTTACAAGACTGAAATGAAAATATCTGATGGTACTAATTACAACAGGAGTATTGAGGAATCACAACTCTCATAAATGCATTAGTGATGACAGAAAAGGAACTGAAAAGGAAGGAGCTGGAGGCCTGTGACTAGTCACCCCTCAGCGCCTCTTATGGGTTCCAAGCAAATGCTAGTATTATTCTGGAGGCTGTTAGGTTAAGGATCTTATATTTCTTTTAACAAAATACACAGATGTGCACATACAGACACAGTACTCACACATGATACTCACACACACATATACATACATAAAATACATAACATATATTTGAATGAATATACCAAACATGCATTTGAGTGTGTATATATATTCAAATGTGCATGAATATATACATCTGTCTTAATATAAATCTTTAGTGACCTTTGTTTAGCTCTTGTCCTACTGTGAATATATTCATTCTAAAATTATTTCCTTATCATCATAAACCCCAGAGTAAATAACCCTCTCTATGTTGCTAAATACATTTATTGGCGTTTCAGGGATTCCAAATATGTAGGTAAGAGAAGCCTTCTTTAGAGCACATGTTTGCATAAGAATTTTTCTTCTCTGAGTGTAGTGTTATAGGTATCATCCTCAAAAACACAAAAACTTCCTTCTTGCATGAGGAAAAGTTGTAGTTTGCATAGCATGATATGCTGGCATGACAGAAAATAGAATTTAGTATATTATTTCCTAATTTTAATGTAAACCTTTCTCTCAACTTTGTGATTATACTTTCTTTAAAATACCCTACATTCCATGAAAATTTTTTTCCTTTAATACTCAACAGAATTGTTTGTCTCTCCACCTCAACTTCTGTGA
The DNA here is from genome assembly GCA_004027875.1 of Aplodontia rufa. Lineage (NCBI taxonomy): Eukaryota > Metazoa > Chordata > Mammalia > Rodentia > Aplodontiidae > Aplodontia > Aplodontia rufa. The sequence continues at coordinate 20,175 of PVKS010004126.1, forward strand.
AAACTCCAGCACCCTCCTTAGAACATCCGGACTTGCAGAGAACCCACCTTCTCTTGGATATGTCACTCTTCCACTGACGCTGCAGAACTGTGGAAAGGCCTCTCAGCTTTGCACTGCTCTCTCCCACCTTCCTGGATCTGCACAGCCATACTCCACACCAACTGTCTAGCCTGCTCCTCTTGTCCCATGGTGTCACATCCTCGTCAACTCAGGCTGAGACTGCAAACTACTCTAGGCTGGATGGCTTATAAGCAGCAGAAATTTATTTCACACGGCTCTGTAGGCCATGAGTCCAAGGTCAGAATTCCAGCGTGGTTGAGTTCTGGCGAGGGCCTACCTCAGGGCTGCAGTCTGTGAGGTCTTGTATCCTCGTGGTAGAAAGAAACGGAACTAGGTCTCTCGCCCTTGCTTATAAAGGCACTAAACCCTTTAGTGAGTGCTTTGCGTTACCCAATTAACCTCCCACAGATTCCATCTTCAAATAAACTGGGGGCTACGATTCCAATATTTAAATTTTAGGGTGGGGAACACAAACATTTTGTCTATAACATAACATCAGCATAAGTTATATTGAATATTAGTAGCACCACTGCATAGAAAGATATTTAAAAATAAGTATTAGACATCACTGTTCCCAAAGTTGCTTAGTTTTTCTGATCTTTCTCCCTAGACCTGATTTTCTATTAGCTACCTTCTTTCTCCCATCTTTTCTGTCATCTTCCAAACTTCTAACAGCCAGAACGTATGCACCAAATAATTGCCACTGTACTAGAAAGATAAATGACTGTCCTTTGTTTTGTATTCATGTTCATCTAGACCAGTCCTAACCAAAATATATTAACCTCTACAACAAACATGCATGCGCGCGCGCACACACACACACACACGCCTACTCAAATCCACATATACACATGAGTGTCTGCCTCTCAAGTGTAGCAATTTATTCACAGGCATATAAATCAGGGCTTCTACTTTCTAAGAATCTCACATGCCTTACAGAGAATGTAAACTCTGAACACATGGTATACATTCATAGTGATTCATTTGATGTACTTATCTGCTAATTCCACCATATATATCAGTTCTCGGTAGATTTCATTAATTTATTTAATCTTTACAATAACCTTATGAACTAGATTATTATTATTATTCCAATTTTACAGATAAACAAAGTAAGCCATAGAAAGATCAAGTAGCCTCTCCAAAATTACACAAAAATAAATGATGCCATCAGGACAGGAGCTGAAGTCTGGCTCCATGAAAGTGAAAGCAGATGAAAAGTTTGTTATTTAAATTATTTTAATTTTTTAATCAGCCCTTGAAATTTCCAGACTATCTTGTTAGAGTTTCAGAATTTCAGGGCCCTATAGACAAATCGAGAAGAGGGAGCCTCTCAGCTCCTATCTCTGACATATAACACAATCTGGGCGGTGGCTCAGGCCTGGCATTCCTCTTTGTGCTTCCTATCTCCACCTTTGTCTGCCAGATGGAGAGCATGAGCCAGAATGCACAAAGGTCACATCCAGCTACGATTTTCGTAATCAATTGTAAGATGGAACGTGATGCTATTGTTTTGAGTGCTCCAAGGAAACACTGGCTTAGGCTATGACAACTCAGACTTGTATTGGTCTTTGACCCTCAAGAACCTTGAACAAATAATCTAATTGCTCTGAGTTTAATTTTCTCATATTTAAAATGAGGTTACCATATAGCCTACTTTACATGCCTGTTGTAAGGATTCAAGGAGATAACATATAAGCACTTGGCATGATAGTTTTCCTCTGTCCACATCACTATAAATAGAGCAGTAAGGAGACAGAAAAGACTGCTAATCCTCCTTAGCATGTGTCTTTGCATCCAAAAATTGTGGGAATTCCTCTAAAACCTTTGCAATAATAAAACCATAATAAGTGCATTGCAGCTCTCTCTAGGAACTGCAGTTCTACAAAATGGCTTATTAGTTTCTATGCTAAAGACCGTTTATCGTATCTGAAGTCAAAAGAAAGCAGGAGCAGAAAAAACCCCAACACAGAAACATCACCATCCTTGGCTCTTACTCTGTTTGTTGGAAAGCCCTACATGGTCATGCAGTGCCGTGGATGGTCCATGTATTTACAGCAAAGGTCCAAATCCTTCCAAGGACATTCTTTACAACTCCTTTAAATTACAGGCATTCTTCTCCTATGATGCAAACATCTGAGACCTGGTTAGATCTTCTGATTAGCACACATACTTGAACAACTGTGTTAGTAATATATTCATGCCTGCTCTAGAGAACGTTGTTTGACCGATGCAGGGTGTGCGGAGAAAGAGAATCAAGAAAACCCAAGGACAGTAAGGTGTCATACTCTTCAGTCTCTAGACCCCTAAAATCACATCCCAAATGTCTTACCCTCATCTTTATCACATGTGTTAAAGGGTCCCCTGGATTTGGAAACCTCTAGAAATTCTTTCCCAGTTAATTCTGTAGGTTACTAGCTTTGAAAAATATACTTCATTACTGAAAACATGGATTCAAATATAACTCAAATTTTCTGATAGTCAAATTGGAAATGAAGCAACTGTTTTTCTTTTACTATCTGGATGACAGATGTGTGGTTTTCTGGTTTTCTTCAAAGGCTGATAACAAAGAATAGATCTTTCAACCATTCACTGATACTGAGATGGCAGTCCTACTCTATCATCTTTGGATAACAATTTTAGTACATATGAACAAACAGGCTGAGTATTATGGGAAATTACACAGTTCTTGGTCATAATATATGGTTATTTCCCCCTGAAATGTCAGCAAAAAGGAAGTTCAAAAAGTTACACAGTTATAACAGAACTACTGCAAGAATTTAAGAGAAGAAAAATATTATTTTTTTGAAAAAAAGCTTACTTTTTGATAACAAAAAAAGGTTGATGTTAAGAGGCAATATGATCTTTCTATGAAAAAGTTAGTGATTGCAAATTTGCACCACAGTTTATCTAAATATGATTAATAATCAGGATTAAGAGAGAAGAATGCGGGGAACAAAGGGAGTCCACACAATAAAGCGAGGTACTCACTTGCATTTAGAAAAAATTTTTGAAATATTTGAAGAGCTCCCAGTTTGAATGATATGACAGGCAAAAACGACATGGTTAGCAAAAGTACTTCTACCACTGGAATTTTCCATCTAGTTCAGGAGTCATCTTTTCGTAAGAGACAATAATGAAAATCATAGCACAAGGAATGGGTAGCATGACATTATCATCTTAAACCTGTCTCACAGCTAAGACATGCATAGTAAAGGAAAAGGAAAAATGTACTTTGGCAGAGCAGATGGCTCAATGTGATTTGTGTACACACAGTTTAATATTATAGTCTTTATTGTCCCCTGAACATATCTTCTGATGACAGAAGCAAAGTCAACAGGCTTAAAAATTTGCAGACATGTTAACACAATTATATAAATGGAGATTGCACTTCATCTATTAAAAACACTCAAGGTCATTCCTTACCATATGTCATAAAGATATCAATTTTACTGATAGATGAAAAATACAATCTGGAAAGAACTGTGAGACAGCAGTCATCAACTTCCAAAGTCAGAAAAGAAGGGAATACTAAAGGACATCTGTCTTTAAAAATATAATAATACTATTCCGGTTACCATTAGAGTGAATCAGCCCCAGAAAACCATTTCAATTTGGAGTGACAAAAGTAAAAATAAATATTTTTTAAATAAAATTTTAAAAATTAGAAAACTAAAACATACAGCACAAGTCACAGTTTTCAGAGTAATCGTCTGATAGTTTTTAAGGAGAATTCAGTAGAAGATTCGAGAACAGTTTAGTGGGAAAGCCAGGTATAAAAACCAGAGTGGGAACCGTTTTTTTTTTTTAAATATTAAAAACACCTATAAGAAGAACTAAACTAATGGGGAAAAATAATTCGGTGTGGCTGTAAGTTGGAAGCATTCTGTAGGAGAAAGGGGATGAGAAGAATTCAAAGTAAAGAACACCAAGATTGTATTTCTCTTCCATATAATGTTTCTCCAAGAGGAGAAAAAGGAAAAGAAGAAATAGAAAACTTAGAGGAGGGAGAGAAATGAAAGAGGAAAAGCCAATAGATTCCCACTCTTGGATGAAGTTGACAGCTACCGCCACCAGGAAGGTTAAGGTCACATCCCAGATGGTGCTGAAGGATCAAAAGGCACTTTTCCTGACTACTAAGTGGAGCCTTGGGGAGGTAAAACGCAGAACTTTCTCATTTCTTGCCTATTCTGACTCAATACTTGTCCATGAAGAATAGGAATACCAACTTTTGTCTTAAGTCTAAGAATGCCTAAATCTGTACCATACACAGCAAAGCTGAAATGGATTTAAGCTGGGGTCTCAGAGGGACCCCAAGTGATACCAGTGTCTACACCATCTGAGTCCCTCCTTCAGACAGTGAAGACCAGGACTCATGGATCATCTGACAGAATTTCATTAGCTCCATGAAATTGCATGTAACTTTTAATAACTTGATTGCAACCTTTACTTGATATGATCTTAGTAATTAACAATGTAATTTGACTGTAATGAAAAGTTTAGTCATTTTTTTAACGCAATATGTGTCTATATTTATAGAGCACAGCATTAGGCACTGGAATTGTTTTTGAACTTTTCATATGCATTTTTTTTTGGAATGAGAGAATATACTCATGTCAGATTTTCAAAAAGCTTTAATAAAAAAAATAAGAATCATTGCTTAGGAGTGACGCTGAAGGCATCACAGTACCTGATCTAAAATTATACTATAGGGCTAAAGTAACAAAAATGGCCTGTTACTGGCATAAAATCAGACATGAAGACCAATGGAATAGAACCAAAGATTCAGAGACACATCCATATTCGTACAGTCATTTGATCCTCAACAAAAGTGCTAAAAACATACATTAGAGAAAAAAAACAGCCTCTTTAAAAACATGGTGCTGTGGGAATTGGATATCCATGTATAAAAGAATGAAACCAGATTCCCCTGCACAAAAATCAATTGAAAGTTGATCAAAGACCTAGGAATTAGATCAGAATCATTATGAGTGCTGGAGGAAAATACAGGATCAACACTCTACATATAGGCATAGGCACTGACTTCCTTAATCAGACTCAGGAAATAAAACCAAGAATTAATAAGTGGGATAGCATCAAATTAAAAAGTTTTTAATTTTCTTTTGCACAGCAAAAGAAACAGGAGCATGAAGGCAAAGCTTACAGAATGGGAAAAAAACTTTGCCAGCTACTCTTCAAATAAGGGATTAATATTCAGAATGTATAAATAACTCAAAAACTCACCAAATAAAACCCCAATCAATAAATGGGCAAATGAAATAGAGAAACGATTCTCATTGCAGAAATACGAATGGTCAACAAATGTATGAAAACTTGTTCAACATCCTTAGCAATTAAGGAATTGCAAATCAAAACCACACTGAAATTTCATCTCATTCTACTTAGAATGGTAGTCATCAAGAATAAAAGTAATTATAAATGGTGGCAAGGACACAGGAGACAAGGTACACTTACATTATTCTGATGGGACTATGAGTCAGTACACTTTGGAAAATAATCTGGTGATTCCTCAAAAGACTAGGGATTTACTTACCATATGACTCAGGCATTCCACTCCTTGGTATTTATCCAAAAGAATTTAAATCAGCATACTTTAGTGATACGTGCATACTAACATTTATAGCAGTGCTATTCACAATAGCTAAGTTATGGAACCAGCCTGGGTGCTCATCAAAAGAGGAATGGATTTAAAAAATGTGATCTGTACATACCCACTGGAGATTTACTCAGTCATAAAAATAATGCAATTGTCATTTGTTGGTAAATGGATGCAACAGGAGAACATTACACTAAGTGAAATAAGCCAGATTCAGAAAGTCCAGGGTCGCATGTACTCTCATGTGCACAAGCTAGAGAGAAACAAGGAATTAAAAAACAGGGAACTCATGAAAACAGAATGGATAACACCAGAGTAGAAGAAGGGGATCAAGGGAGAGAGGAAGGATGGGAAAGAGGAGGAACTGCAGTATGAAATTACGCTAGGTGCACGTATGAAAACATCACAGTGAATTCCAGTTTTACTTAAAATTATAATTTATCAATTAAATAAACAACAAATAAATAGAAGGAAGATCAATTGTATAGAGGACAAGGATATGGGGAATGGAGGAGGAGAAGGAAAAGGAAGTCCTGGGGAATTAAATTGAGCAAATTATGGTATATACACTAATGAATGTGTCCAAATGAACCCCATTATTGTGGCAACTATAGTGCCCTAATGAAAACATTCAAAAAAGCATTGCTGTGAAAAATAAGCTGAACTTCATGCACACAGTAGGTGAGAAGGTAGGATAATGACTAAGCACAAGCTGTAATGCTGAAGTTGTTGAAGCTTGCTGCCAGGCAGGCACACTCACAAAAACCCTATGCTATACTACTCCATTTATAAATGGGAGAACCAAGGTCTGTGGCAGATGAGCATATGTCAAATGTCACACAACTAATTAGCTCCTCAGACTCTCCTCTTCCTTCCTTCCTTTCTTCCTTCCTTCCTTCGTTCCTTCCTTCCTTCCTTCCTTCCTTCCAGAAGGAGAGAGGAAGAGAGAGAGTGAGAGAGAGAAAGAGAGAATCAATTTTATTTATTTTTTGATCCAGCTTTTGTTTCCCTGACACTTATTCGTGTATGTGCTGCTGGGGTTTGAACGGGGTCCTTGCTCATACCAGGCATATACTCCAACCGCTGAGCCACCGCTCCAGCCACAGACTCTCACTTTTCATGTTCTTTGTTGTTGTTGATGTTCCCAGAGCATTTCGTAAGGCCTACCTCACGTAGGCAATATCTTTAGGCATTCCCTTTCTCTGCCTTGGTTTCAATGGCTATCTACATGTGATTAGTTATGAAATTTTTATCTCCAGGTACAACATCCTATTAAGCTCAAGACCAGTAAATACAATTGCATATGAGAATACTTCCTTTGTCTTAGACTCCAAAATCTAGCTGCTTTTTATTCAAAATAATATAATTTACCATCAATGTTTCCTTCAAGGCACTTGGAATGATCATTAACTTCCTGAGTGCCCAAATCAGAAACCTGGGAACCACCTTGTATTCCTTCCTCTTACTGCACACACTCAAGTATCACTGATTCTGTTGATACAACTCCCTAAACATTTCTAGAATCTTTCTTCTTCTCTGCTCCCTCACTACTTATATCTCTTATGCACATTCAATCACATGATCATCTCCATACCTGGCCTGTTGAGCCTCTGGGGATTCTCAATTTCTTTCAGAGCATATTTGAAATGATCTGCTTCCTAGACCCTCATAATTTGGTCTCTGCTCTAGACTTATTTTCTGTAACTCCCCAAAGTGCTATTTCAACTCCACTCTCAGCAAATTCTTCGTATCTCTTGATTGGTCCATGCTCAGTCTTGTCTACTTACTGTGTCATCTGCTGGTAATGCTAGAGATATTCCTTCTTCTAACTCCTACAAATGGTTCAGATCTAAGAAGTCAGAAGTTGTTATTCAATTGGTGTAAAATTTCACTTGTGCTAGATAAATACGTTCTAGATATCCAATGTACAACACAGAACCTAGAGTTAACAATAAGACATATTTATTATTATTTATTAATAAATATTTATTAATCATGAGAGAATAGATCTCATTTCTTGTCACAAAAAAAAAAAACAAAGAGACAAAAGAAAACTTTGGGAGATGTTGAGTACGTCTATTGCCTTGAGTGTGATAATAGTATCACAGATATTTGGATATGTCCAAACTCATTAAATTGCTTACATTGAATAAATAATCATGTGTCAATTATACATTAATAAAGCCATGTTTTTATTTTAGTTTTCTTAAGAGAGAAGGACAGTGAGAGAGAGAGAGAGAGAGAATCAATTTTTATTGAGTTTTTCACATGGCTTTCGTTGCTCTGACACCTAGTTGTGTACATGGGTGCTGGAGTTTGAACCTGTGTACTTGCGCATGCCAGGCAAGCACCGTAACCGCCGAGCCACTGCTCCAGCCCAATAAAGCCATTTTTAAAAAGAGCTAAAGTTATATCTTAGAAGAAGACTTCTTGATCCCTCTAGAATGCATTTAATATCCTACTGTGTCCTCTCCTAATGCTCTGTGCTTTCTCCATCACAGCACTTGAGAACGGCCTATCGTCCCACTAGGCAGTGGCATCATGGAGCAGAGGGGCCATAGGTAGTTTGCTCTTGTACTCCCAATGTTGAGCATGGCATCTGGCACATCTTAGGTACCCCATAAAGATGATTTAATAAATGACTGTAACTTAATCCTATGAACGGATCTCTCTTCCAACATCCTGCTGCTATTACCTTGGTTAGTGCTGCCAGATGGCATAGAGTTTACCCAGTTAACTTTGAATTTCAGAAAAATAATGAAAAAATGGCAGAATACACATTCACCATGGCATATTTAGGACATACTTAGACCAAAAATTATTAGTTGTTTATCTGAAATGCAAGCTTAATTGGGTGGCTTGTATTGCTATTTACTAAATATGGCTATGCTATTACTTTGTTTGGCTTTTGTCAAAGACTTTGCAGGTCCTTTTAGTTCATACTAAAAAAGGCATGGCCCAAAGGTTTTAAGGGTAGGTGTGTTTTCCTATAGCCTTCACTGATCAATTCATGGACTTCTTAGAAGCTTCCTGTGACTCTAGGTTTATTTCTCTGATCCAGCCTCCGGGTTTCCCCTGACATCACTTGCAGTAACCAGAACTTTCCTTCTACTATCCATAGCTGATGTCTGTACCTTGATGATGCCTTATTCACTCATGTTCACCATTAAGCTGCTACTAACTCCATTATCCTGAACTTTGCTTCCACTATTCCCCGTCCTGGAGAATCACAGCCAAACTTAGCAATGAGAGCCGATAACACCCTTGTTCCACTTTTGGACAGTTCTCATTCTTAGGGCGTATGTCTTTGTTTTAGTCTAAAATGATCTTCCCTAAATCTTTAGACAGTTTGCATCTTAAGGGTCATACCTTATCTACCTTGGTGTCTCCAGGATCTATGGCAGTGGCTGGCACGTGGAAGATTCTGCTGAATAAAAATAAATAAATATATTATTAGCTCCAAAGCTACCCTGTAAAGAGAATCTCCTTTCCATAGTTTTTCAAATATATTAACAATATTACAGAGGTCTTCAGTGTGTTCTTTTATATGTTTGACATTCCCGGGTCCTCAAATCATGTTTTTTAATTTGGGAAGCAGAGTACTTGGTACAGAAGAGGGTCTGGATAAATGTTTGTCCATAAGAATTTCACCATACTCAATTAAAGATAAGAAATATAATACTAGCTATAACTTTAAAGTACATAAAAATTACTGGTGGGTGTAAGTAAAAATACAATTAATAGTCAAAATGGTGATTGTATCCCATAAAAGTGTATATGATCTTAACTTTTCATTGAAAATAACACTGACCCATGGAGATAGCATAGATATTTTTAAGATGCATTCGTGTGCACACATGCCTAAACACACCCATAACTTGGGTTGTTTTAATTTTAAAATATAATACTCTAATTTTTATGTTTACATTTTGAGAAACCTTTGACAATTCTCCTATCTCATTACTTGCCAATTCTCATGTGCCCACAGTGAATTGTCTAGATGCTTTGAATCTGCACATTTGATATGTTGCCAGAAAAATTTAATCAATATCATTTTTAATGAAATGTATCTCTCTACTTTCTCCTGAAAAAATTAGGAAGAAGAATGATTTTATCATCCCTTTGTTTCTATACAAAAATATCTCTAAAGAAAGAAAGGCAGAGGAAAAACTAACTATTCAACCTACGAATTAGAGAAAATGTCACACTAAAAATGGTAAGGGACACATCCAGATGCTAGCTGTACCTTAATTAGGTTATCTGAAAGTGTGATAATTGTCAGCATGTCTTCAAAAATACATTGCATACAGTATGCAGCTGCTTATTCTTCTTCAGCTCAGAACTGCTGTATTCATTATTTATAGCAAGTATGAACAACCAAATTTTTGTTAAACTAAATTTTATAAGAAACACTTGATGTGGAATGAGCAACTCAACCTTTTTCTGTCTTCTATTTATAACCTTCAGCAGGATCTATGATGGTGTATTGACTCTACAATCTATATTCAGGTCAGATGAGATACTGGATAATATTTTTGTCATTTTAGTGGTCCAAGTAATATAAATGGGATGGAAAGATCATGAGTCTTATTCTATATCAAAATTTGCTGGTGTCATCGTACAAAACCATAAAATTGACTGATGCATAAATACCATGCATAATTAAGTAGGTGGGAAATAAAGGGCATTCCTCTCAGCAAGTTCCCCTGTAGGGCATGTCTTTAACACATAAACAGGGAAAATGTTCAAGAGAAAGAGAGTTGCATTTTGCCCTTAATCATGATGTCTATCATCAAAGATAAAGCTTTCTGAATAGAAAATTCTGTCTTGGTATTGGTACACACGCGTGTGTGCACACAGGAGTTTTTATACACCACCATGCTGGTATTAGCCATGTAATAGCTCTGGGAGTAGCAGTGAGATACCACAGTGCATGAAATTGTCTTCTCCCAACAAACACAACCGCCAAGCATCAGAATGTCCAGCAACCTGTCCCTGCGTTCTAGCTGCACACCACTGTGTGTTTGTCTTCCCCAGAGAAGTCAACTGGAGTCCCCTTGCCCCTCCCCCTCTGTCACTTTCTCAGCGCCTCTGTTACAAAATAGAATATTTGAGGGGAATCCCTGGAGTAGGTTATAATCAGTTGCTAGAGGTAATGCTTCTATTTTTAAAGAAAAGGCAATACGAAGGAGAAGATCCCACTGGCTCTGATACTCCTGACAAGCTGCTGTTTGGAAAGCAAAACTACTGTTCCTGCCACCTCCACATTAGCTGGGAGCTGTGCAAGAAAATCCTCTGTACCAGAGACTGTTCTATCTGATGAGCATCTCGTGGGGAGGATATGAATCCCCGTGGAGAAAGGGAGACAAGGCCTATGCAGAACAGTGTTATAAGGGCAGATCTTGAGGGTGCGATGAAATGCAAGACACGAAGCCCTCTGGGCCCTGTGTCACACATGGTGGTGAGATTTCAATTGCTTGCCTTCTCACTTGGCCCTCTCGGCTGCAGTGTCAGAAGCCAGGTAGCTTAAGAGACTAAGGGTTTTCTTAATTTGAATTATAGCATGTATTCGAGCTGTCTCCCTAAACTCCTGACTGAGCGCCTAAAAATAATGTAACTCCTGAGACAATAATGAGTAATACCCTGAACAGTGCTATACAGAGGGAGGAGAATGTTTGCAGCTGATTTTAAAAGAGGAGAATCAGTGAGGAAAAGAGATTTTAAAAAATGACTGCAAAAGCAGATAGAAGAAACACCCTTTTCCTGTCCATTTTACCCCCATGTTGTCTGTCAAAATGAACCAGTGACAGAATCAAAGATATAGAAGCGATTCTCAATGAGTGGTCCCAAAAAGATTAAAATTAAAGAAGAGCAATGGAAAATCGTTCTTAAAACTAGAAAACAGCACCCAGGGGGATTGCATAAGCATATCACTGATTAAAAACAATTTGTTCTAATAGGAAAAACAGATTAATTAAGAAAAGTGTCATTCTGGTTTGAACAGCTGGATGATGTCGATGCTTTAAGAAACACATCTTCGAGAAAGAGGAGCAGCCTCAGTGCTTCTTGGTACACACCATGGAATAAAGTCCACAGCTTTTCATCACAGTGGAACATTGGAGAAATGTCTCTTGTAGGTAATTCATTTTATATTTAAATTAATTTTTTTTGTGATGGTTAGTGCTAGGCTAGAGCTCTACCATTGAGCTGTGCTCACCGTGGCTAATTCTAAACTAAGTTCTAGGTAAGGAAGCCAGCGGTCATTAACTAGGCATAACCCAATCCAATGAAATACCTGAGGATATCTGGCAACTGCCATGAGATGTTGGAATTCCATGCTTGACAGTGCCTGGATGTCAATTCCTGAACTCTTTAAGGGAACACATTCAGATGATATTCATCAAGATGATTTTCAGAGTTGATAAACTCGGATGATTTTTTTCCAAGTTAAAACCATCATCATAATGTCAATTTTTATTTTTCATAGTTCAAAAAAGCACATCAAGGAGCAACCTGTCCCTTCCCAGCCAAGAACATTGACTTTGAAGGCAGTTGATTTAGGATTTTGAAATTGAGAAAAAATAAACACCCTCCCCAAATGTATCAATCAACTTGATCTGTGCTTTGAAACTTTCTAACCAAAAATTACTCTGATTATTTGGGCAACTGTTCCATAATATCCTTCAAGGTTTTATTATTCATTTTAATATTGTATTAGGATCTAAAATTTGATATAATTATAGGAACTCTCTTCTGTCTTCCACTTCAAATGACACTCCATGAATCACCTGTCCAACACGCATTATCACTCTTGTATAGGAAGTTAGAGACCTATATTTCCTCAAACATTGGAGATTTATTTTTAACTTGATGATCTGCCAGCAAGGCATGAGTGGGATGCTCTTCTCTTAAAGTCTTAAGTGAGAGTTTCAAAGATGGTAAGAGAACAATAAATCATTGACAGAATTTAATAACCTCATCCAAAAGGAATCTTCTCCACAGACTCATTTCAGCAGTGTAATTATAGGTACAAGCAACTGTAGCAAGCACTGCTTTAGGAGTTAAGTTTTGGGGAAGTAACCATTTTCTACGCAGCCCGAAACAATCTCCTCATGGATTCTGCTAAGCAGAAAGTGACTAACTCTTGTGTGGTCTAAAACATTTATCAAAATCGGTGACATTAAATTCTGCTTAATTTGAATATTTGAAATAACCTAACTCTCCCTAGAAGTATGTCTGATAAGATGAGAATTGTTTAATTTCACCTAATCTCCAGGACATACTAAAGTTTGGTGTCTGACTCCAAACACAGCTTTATCTGCTATCGGAGACAAGGATGACAAGAAAGAATGAAGAGTTTATTACAACATATCCAGATGTTATGACAAGAGAATGTGAGTCTCCAGGAGAGGGACAAAAGCCCTGTGACACACCATAGGCTCCTTGGGGAAATGGATCTGTGGAGAAATCAATAGTTTTTTTGCCTTATCTATGAAGAAAATCACAATAATGTCAGAATCTAAGACCCATTATGCATATAAAAAATTCAGATAGGTAAAATTTTGATTCTAGTCATTAATTTCAGCTAGTCATTAATTTCAGTAGTTCTTTAGGTGATTACTCAGTATTTAACTCAAATATTTTAATCGCCTGTGCTAAGTTGAAAACAGGAAATAAGGTCATATAAAAATCAGTAAAGCAATTCAATCAATACTTATCAAGTGCCATGTTAGAGAGATGCGAGAAATTACACACATAATATCTATGATGCCTGATGGTCCAGGTAACCATTTTTCTTCTCATAGAGCAGAAAGGTTCTAGGTGCCCCTTCCCAGAGCTGAACTGCCACCTGTATCCAGGAAAGAAAAAGGAACGTTGGCAACACTGCTTAAAGATCCTTGGTGGAGAAACCACGCTTGCTGGTATTTCATATTTCTATAAATATTAGGGAGAGGCTAGTCCCTTTTTACCCAAAATAAGGCAACAAGAAATTATAATTGGACGCTACCATGGACACCCAGATTCTACCCAGGGAATGTAAATAGAAGTGATGAGAACACCCTCTTCCTGTGGGAGCAGCACGGGGGGTGACTGTACACCCCAAGGAAACAGCTCTGCTTTTCTACGGCAGCTCTGCCACCCCTGAGAAGCAGAAGTACGTGGGCACTGAAGAATCTCACCTGGCGCAGGGGCTGGAAACCCTGCAAGACTGGCTGTGGAGTACTTAGCATTGTAGTTCAGGGGAACAGAAGTACAAGACAGTGTATGCTCTTTTAGCACTCTGCAATTTTTATTCCATCAAGATCCAAAAGAATCCAAAGATGGTCTTGCCCAAATTAGCACATGAAAGGCTGAGACCTCCAAATCTCAGGGGTTTACCAAAAAGAATGAGAATCCTCTTCCTGGGCATAGTCAATAAACACCTAATTGTAAGGCCAGGCAGACTTGTGAGATTTGTAAATCTAGTAAAAATAATAACACAAGCAAGAATTTGTGGGTTTTTTTTGTTTTTTTGGTTTTTGTTTTTATTTTTTTGGTACTGGAGATTGAACCCAGAGGCACTTAACCATTGAGCTGTATCCCAGCCCATTTTTCTTTTTTATTTTGAGTTGCTTAGGACTTCATTAAGTTACTGAGGTTGGCTATGAACTTGTGATCCTCGTGCTTTAGCCTCCCAAGCTGTTGGGATTACAGGTGAATGGGACCATGCCTGACAGAATTTGATCATTATTTTAAAAAGAAAAAGAAACCTGCTGTGGTATGTGAAGAAAAAGAAGGGCATTTTCTTCTAAGACAATTGATGAACAACTAATAACAATGACTGAGTTTTAGAATTAAATATTTTTTCAATATCTTAATATTAACCAAACAGGTATAAAAATTAGGAATACAGTTTGTGCATCTAAGTAGATAAAGAGGTTATTCTGACATACCCTGTTTTGTGTGAACAAGTTCAAGTTAAATGAATTTCTAGGATCTTTGTTAGTTTAAAATAAACTTTAGAGAGTGCTTAACAATTTACAATTATTTTCTTAATTTAAATAGATGATATGTTTTCAATGTAGATAAAATTATGAGAAGATGCTTCACTGTAAGAAGACAGTGGTTTTGGAGGTACAACAATAAATAACACATCTCTTATCCTTGAGGAACCAATGGAGATGAAGTACAAAGTCACAAATGAATGGCGTGAGATCCTGTAGTGGATTCCTGCACAAACAGATAAGGCAAGTAAGAGAAACAACAAGTAAATCCTCCAGGGGTTTAGGAAAGAGCTGACTGAGAAGGGGATCTTAGAGACAGAATTTGCTGTGTGTAGGTTACAGGGTAAGGACTGACCAAGCAGATGAAAGTACATGTAACATTTCAGGAAGTCACAAAAAATGGCAAAATAATCATCATCCACAGTGCTTACAGGAGGGTGGATAAGTCAGGGAGCAATAGCTAAATAAGAGTCTGGTGTCCTCGGTGCATGGGTATTACTCTGTTACCTAAATTATTACTTTTATTACTCTCAATTTATTTTTTCTGAGAATATTTGCATATGGATTATTTTTAGCCTTGGTTTCCCAATTGCTCTTGTTCTAGACGATATTTTGGAGCAGTGTCCTACATATTTCACCACCTAGGAATTGAATTGCATGCATTAATTTCCCTTATACATAGTTTACCCAATTTCAGTTTATCCACATGCCTGATTGTGAGGCAATTAATTTGACATAGTCATAAACTACAGAATGTTAATTGCTTAATCCACCTCCAAGGGGGTTTTGTAACTGCGTATTTACAGCAGGCTCTCTGTTTAATAGTTTAGCTGATATTGCAAACTAGTCACAACAAAGCAGTGGTATGCTTAATTTTTCGACTTGAAAGTTCACACCTAATTTGGATAGAACAGAATATTAATGAGGTCACATGGAAGTGCAATTTCCTTGCTTCTGAGTCGTTAACAACGCACTTATCTAGAGTTGTCTGGCTCATTAATGCAGACCTTTCAACAGAAGGGACATATTCCAACACACTTGTAAATTAGCAAATAACTCAGTAAACATGAATTAAGTGTGCAGTGTTTGTCAGGCACTGCTCTAGGAGAGGCAGATTCAGCAGTGAGGAAAACAAAGTCCTAGCTCTCAACGATGTAGCCTTTAGATGGGGGACTGCCAAGATGGACAACACACACATAAATGCCCAAAATGGGGTAGGAAGAGTGGAGGGCAAGGGAGTTCCAGATGCTTTTTCACACTCAAGACCTGGGAAAGCCTCTTGGTGAGGACACCAGCAGGAACTGGGCAGTGTGTTGTGAACTGTTTGGTGTTGTGGAAGAGCAGGGAGGCCAATGTGATGGCAACATATTGGGGAGAGGGCTAGGGGATGGAGGACATCAGAGCCAGCAGCACTCAGATCACACAGAGCCTCCTGGGCCTTGATAAGGATGTTGGCTTTGCTTCAAGTGAGTTGAAAAGATTTTAGAGGGTTATAAACAAGGAAAGACATGATCTTATTTGAGTTTTAAGAAGAACACTGTGGATAATATAGGAAGAAGAGACAACAGGTGACAAGGGCAGAAGCAGGAGGCTACTGCAGTAATTCAGGGAGATTAATGTGGTTCTGTTCAGGCTGGCAGTGACAGTGATGTACAGGAGATGAAAGATGTCTTGACTGTGGACCTATCAAGTTCATTGTTGCCAGACTTGAAAGAGGGCCTTTGTTTTGCTTTTCTCTTGTCTGTATCTTCAGCTTCCAGAACAGGACCAGAACACAGTGGACACTTAATAATTTATTTTTTAATTTGAGTGAAGAGAATAGCGGGTGGATTAATTGTTGGGAGTGAGAGAAAAAGTGGAGTCAGGGATGGCTCCAAGATTCAGCTTTTCATCACTGTGTCAAGATACCTGAGAAAATCAAAAGGAGGAAATGTTTACTTTAGCTCACAGTTTTAAAGGTTTCAGTCCCTTGGCCCCATCACTGTGGGCCTGAGGTGAAGCAGAACATCATGGTACAGAATGTATGACAGAATAAAGCTGCTCACTCATAGTGTCCAGGAAGGTGAGAAAGAGAGGAAGAGGCCAAGGACAAGAAATGCCTTTTCAGGGCACATCCCAGTGACCTTTACCCAACTAAACCCCAGCTCTTACAGTTTCTTTCCCCTTCCAATAATCCATTCAAATTATTAATCCATCAATGATTAATCCACTGATGAGGTCAGAGCCCTCATCATCCAATCATTTCCCAAAAGTAGCACCTCTGAACACTGCAGCACTGGGGACTAAGACTCCAACAAATGAGCCTTTGGGGAGCATTCCAGAACCAAACTATAACAGATGGATATAAAAGTCTGGAGTTCAGGGAGTAGTTTAGGATCAGAGGTGAACATCTGGAAGTCTACAAAACACAAACTATACGTGAGGAAGTACTATAGACAATGAAGAGAATGTGTGTCCGCATAGAACACCAACGTATGGTAATGAGGATGATGGAAAGTCATAAAAGAAGGCTAAAAGAGCGACCAGCCAAGGAGGCAGGAGAAGAACCACAGAATGATAGCCCAGTAAAAAGAGAGAGCAAAGCCTAAATCAGGAGGGCTGCCTGGCTGCACAAGGTGGAAATAGGTCTGGTGTGGGGAGAGCTTGGAGCTGCCGTGGGAGATGATGGGAGATGAGCAAGTAGGACAATCATGTGGAGACAATTAAAATTTTTTTCTTTCTATCATCAAGGAAAGAAAGGAAGGAGGGAAGGAAGGAAGGAAGGAAGGAAGGAAGGAAGGAAGGAAGGAAGGAAGGAAGGAAGGGACCTTATGCCTTCTTTGATGGGAATGACCTCTTCCTCAGACTTCTACCATGTCCTTTCATTCAAAAACACAGAAAAAAATTCCCTTTCTTACAATAACTTGTCAGAAAATTCATAATTTTCAGCCAGAATCAGAAGTTTGGGAGGTGATTATTGTTGAAGTTTTGCTCAATCTAGTATGAAAGTATGAATTATTTAAAGCCAAGTAAATTGCTATGAAAATCCAAAAATCCATGCTATTATTATTTCTGAAACCCCAGAAGCAGGACACCTAGGCATATTAATTGGGATGGCTCTACTGAACAAACCCTTCAAGCAAAGAAGGCAATAAAAATGAGGATATTTGGGAAATTAAAATCTAATGAGGAAGTATCTTCGGTTTAGTTCATTTCATGGAGCTTACCCGGGCACTGTGAGGGATTGTGTGAAATATTCAATCGAATGAGAAGTAGTTCCTGTCATTTAAGAAGGAAAACCAAAATCAAGAATATAATTATTGTCAGCAACCCCAACCACTCTCAACCACCAAATGAGAAGTTCTTCAAATGCATCAAGCGTTTTCATATCTAGCTTTTCTGCACAGCCGTTCTTGGCACTTTCCTCCAATTCTCTGCCTTTGAAATATTGCTCATCCTTCAAGATTCAGCTTTCTGGGACCACGTGGATTTCTCCAATGACGGTTAATCCCTCCTCCTCAATTTTGTGAAACTGCTAATATGCATATGTCTGCTCACCCCATCAGATTGTGAACACATTGAAAACAGGCATTCTATCACGTTCCTTTTTTAACAAGCTCAGTGTCTATCCCAGTGCCTTGCCCACAGCAAAAAAAAGGAATTTTATTAATTGACTGATTAATTGATTTTTTGGTGATACTAGCCTTAGAAACCAGGGCCCCTCGTACATGTTAGGCAAGCACTGTACCACTAAAAATACCCTCTCCACTTTAAAATTTTATTTTCAGAAAGGGTCTCACCAAGTTGCCTATGCTAGCCTCAAAATTACAATTCTCCTGCCTCTGCCCTCCCATATAGCTGGAATTATAGGCATGTGCCACAATGCCTAGAAAGAGTGTAAAATATTTTTATGGAGCTAAATTGTTTCACAGATCACCAGCCTAAGAAATTTTTATCTAGGAAAAGTCACCCACATATATAATTTTTGGAGTCCCAGAAACAATGTTTAGAACTTAGTGAACCTAAACTATGCTGGGAGCTATGCTAAGAATGGCGTATACAGTTTGTCTAATCTTTACATTAATCCTCACAAAACCCCCTTGAGATATATTTTAATATGCTCATTTTAAAGATGGGAAAATTGAGGCTTATAAAGTTTCCTTGGCAAAAATCAAAACCTTACAGTTGGCAGGGTCAGGTCTGAGTCTAGTCTAGATCCAGATCAAACAAGTTTTGACTCTAGTTCCCCCCACCCCGCTAGTGTGTCTTTTTTTATTTTTATTGGTTCTTTTTAGTTATACATAACATTAGGATTCATTTTGAAATAATTATGAAAGCGTGGAATATAACTTTTGTATGACTCAAAGGCAGTGCTTTCATACACTGTGCAAACTGCCCTGGTAGCACCCCACGGCCATCTGCTACCTGCCGGTTGAAAGACAGGAAGAGCTTGCCATGTGTTGAGCAAATACCCTGGGCAAAGCATCGTGCAAACGCTCAGCATGTTTGTTTCATTACGTGTTGATAACGCTTTCGTGGCATAGACTTAAACAGGCTTAGAGTGGAAGTTAATTATACCAGATAGCACAGCCAAGAGTGGCAGAGCTAAGCAGTCTACTCTGGACTCCGCTCCTCACCGGGAACTCTGACAAACCTTCAAAACATGAAGGCCTGGATTAGCCGGGGACCTCAATGCCAACTGAGCCCCCATGCCTTCCCAGATCATTTTTACTGCTCCTGACTCCACTTCCTCTGCATTCTTAAATCTTTCCCTCTTAAAGAAGTGCAGCTTCCCAACTCTTAATTTTCGAAACCACAGCTCCATCTTTCCCACCTCCCTTCCCACTGCCTAAGACTCCTCTTCTTAGAATGCATGGGAAGTCTGTCTCAGCTCCACCTACAGGTGACTTCTCACACAGGAGAGGGCAGTTCTCTGGAGAAAACTAGAGGACAATGTCCCTATAGAGCCACATAACTTGGCCTCCTCCTTGCTCCATGTCATGAAGAAATTAAAAATTTCTTCTCTTGTACCTTCATCGTGACTGTCATATCTGGGTTTGTGCAGGTGGGGAGTTGGCTACTGGCCTCTGGTGGGTAGGGGTCAGGGATGCTGCTGTACATCAATGTGTAGAAAAGCATTTTAATTTTCTTATAACTATTGGAATAACTCCATACCTTTCATTATACAAATGTGTTTGCTTACTCCCTGCTTAGTCCTTTAAAAACAGTGATTTACATAAGCTAGAAAAACTGTTGTTTTTTTTTTTCCTTCTTCCAGACACACAGGGAGTTTCTACTTCCCTATTGCACATGTATGTAGATAGGGCTTCTTGAAAGGGCTTTTTGACTAAACGATGCCTTGTGTACACAAGTAAGATGTGCTACTTCCCAGCCAAAGCGTTGAA
Organism: Aplodontia rufa; assembly: GCA_004027875.1. Taxonomy (NCBI): domain Eukaryota; kingdom Metazoa; phylum Chordata; class Mammalia; order Rodentia; family Aplodontiidae; genus Aplodontia; species Aplodontia rufa. The sequence goes on from PVKS010004126.1 coordinate 40,220, forward strand.
TGGCTGTTGCAAGCTGTCCAGTCCTGTTGTCCTGATTCAGTGATTACAGAGGCTGCAGATGAAAAGGCGAGATACCGCATGTAGGAAGCAGCCTGGACTCCAGGGTCTCACATGGTAGACAGCTTTCTAGAGACTTGCCAAATCCACAGGAGATTGTACATGAGCAAAAATCCAAAACAAAACAACAAAAGCCCTGCAACGTGAGGGTTGTTTATTAATGCAGTTTAACATAGACTCTCCTGATTAGTATTCTACATGAAAGGAAGAACAATACTGGTTGTATTGAGCACGTCACTCAATGGTTAAATGGTTCCTAGGATAGAAAGGATTTTAATGCCTAATTGGAGGAAAAGGAAAAGGAAATTATTGACCCAGTTTCTTGCTTTTCAGAGCATCTCTGTCCAATTATGATAAGAATGGTGGGTCTGGCCTCATGTTTTTCTTTCCAAAGGGCTAGAGTCTGGAAATTTTGACTAAAATATTCTTAATATATAATGCATCAACCACTAACATACATTAAAAATGTACAGCAATTCTTGAAATGCACTCTCACTGACCCAAATGCTATAACCACACACACCGGGAAATCTGCAGGGGACACTTCCTGATCTTTGGCTACAGAGGTCCTGGGCAGATCTTTGATGACTTGCAGGGCCTTTTCTTCTCTATTCAGCAGGACTGAATTTGTAAAGCTTGCCCTCTTGAGGCCAAGCAGTTCCAGTCTACAAATTGTTATGCCTAGATAATGTGCAGATATGAGTCTCTTTACCTTTTCAAAGCTACTGTCTAAGGAAGGTTGGGTTCTGCAGCCCTGCAGAATGGAGAAGGGCAGGGACCCTGAAACCAGATGTATTTGTATCTGGGATCTGCCTGTCTTGGTATCCTAGGCTTCTCCTTTACCCACAAAGTATAGATAATATTACAGGACTATTCAGTTAAATTTGTTAATACATGCATAGGACTTCAAATAATACTTGCTGCATAGCAAATGTTCAAATAAGGTGGCCTGAACTATTGTCTGCAATAATTTCCTCATAGCACTATATACACTAACAAGACAAGCAGTTGCTATTGCTAAAGGGGCATCCTTTACCAACTAATATATCAAAATTATTTGAAATAGGTAAAATTAACAGTTTAAAAACATGATTATAATCTATAGTGAAACAAACCTTTCAAGTCATATGTTTTGAATAAAAGTCTCAACAAAACCATGAAGACAGGAATCTAAGATGTGCAAATGTTCCTATCTTCTCAAATGATTCGGAGAGAAAAGAGGCATTTTTAAGTAATCTTTCTCCCACCTTTCCTATTTCCTTTACAAATATCTAGGCAATTGAATAAACATTTTAATGATTGATCTAGATATGAATATCAGGTTGTAGATAAATAGATTCAAAAATGAACTTGGGTGGATCCAGAGGTGTATTCAATTCAACGTAAGAACAAATTTCATTCTCTGCAAGTTGTGTCAACCAGCACTGTTCAAAAATAGTTTAAAAAGCATTTTCCCACACTCCCACAACTGTGGGCCCTCCATAAAGAGCATGCAATATAAAATACAATCTCCTAAACTGTGAGACTCTATAATTATATTTGGTTTTATGATATCATGAATATTAGATTATCTTGCACATTGTAGAAGTAATAGGCAATAAACAGAATTGTCCAAACTGGCTAGAATTCTATTTACATTTTGCCAAGCTGTTTTACATTAACTGTTGCAAATTATGTGAAATAAGCATGCTATTAAAATTAAAATGGTTAAATAAGTATACATGACCTATGGAAAATACTGTACATTTAATTCCCTGATACATTTAAATTTTAATATACTTATAATTACTTAGAATTATGTTAATAATACAGAATTTTCTGCTTTTGTTCCTAATCATATTATATTGCTGTAGACACTGAAGGAAAATAAGGGGTGGTTAATTCATATAGAAGTTCTCACAGAAAATACACACATGCACAGCAATGCACATGGCAGGGAGCCCAGCACTAGGTATTCGACAGCTTTTTACAATGGGATTGTGGGATACAGTAAAAGAGTGTTTAGATTGAAATGTATAGCATTCAATTCATAATTTCATAAAGAAGGAAGATCTGAAATAAGATCTTCCACCTTAAGAAACTACAGTGGGGAAAAATCAAATTAGGTCCAAAGGAAGCAAAGGAAACTATATAGTAAAAATTAGAGCAAAAACCAGTGAAATTAAAAATAGGTAATCAAGGGCTGAGAGTGACTCAGTGATACAGCACTTGCCTGGCACATGCAAGGAGCAGGGTTTGATCCACAGCACCACATACACAACTAAGTGGAGGAAAAACAAAAACCAAATGAAAAACTAAAATTAACTCTCTCTCTCTCATTTTCTCTTCCACTTCCCATAAAAAAGGAAATCAGTAGAGAAAAATCAATAGAATTAATGTATGATTCCCTTGTAAAAAACAAATACTAATATCCAGAAATTACAAAGTACACAAAAAACTTAATATCAATGACACGAGCAACCAATGGGCCAAAGAGCTAAGAAGAAACTTCTCAACAGAGGAAACTGACAAAGTCAATGAATACATGAGAAAGTGTTCTAAATCACAAGTAATCAGAGAAATGCAAATTAAAACTACATTAAGATTTTGCCTCACTCCAGTTAGATTGGCAAAAATGAAGAATATAAACAATAACAGATGCTGGAGGGGTTGTGGGGAGATAGGAACACTAGCACACAGTTGATGGAACTGCAGCCCCTCTGGAAAGCAGTGTGGAGAATCTTCAAAAATTAGGGATGAACCCACCATATGATCCAGCTATCCCTCTTCTGGGTATTTTTCCAGAGGAGTTAGAATCTGCATATAACAGTGACATAGCAAATCATAGCAGTTCAATTTACAATAGCTAAATTATGGAGCCAACCCAGATGCCCCTCACTGGATGAATGGATCCAAGAACTATGGTATACCACAAAGTTCCACCCAGCAATTAGAAACAATGATATTGCAGCTGTTGAAGGTAAATGGATGGTGATGGAATAAATCATGCTGAGTAAAGTTCACCTAACCCAGAGAGTCAAGGGTCCAATGTTTTCACTCATCTGTATAGGCTGGAGCTAGACTCTGGCCTGTGTAAAAGGTAGTCAGTCTCATGTATTAGATCCAACAAAGGCATAACAACACATAATCTAGGGCAACTGTAAACATGTATTGGGAAGGAGGGGGGAGGGAGTAGGGGAGTCAGGGAGAAGAGAGAGGGAATAGGTGGGGGAGAGGAGAGGGAGGGAGAATAGGGAGGGATCTAGCGGGTAATTCTGATTTAAGAATATATGCAGGGGCTGCAGTGGTAGCTCAGTGGTTACAGAGTGTGCCTGGCATGCACCAGCACACGGGGGGTTCAAACCCCAGCACCACATATGCAACAAAGTGTCTGAGCAACAACAGCCACATGGCAAACTAAAGTTGATTTTGTCTCTCTCTCTCTCACTGTCCATCTCTCTGTAAAAAAAAAAAAAAGGATATATGCATATCATATTGTTACTTTATATGCATTTTTATTTATAATAACTAAATTTCTTAACAAGAAAAAAGAAAAAAAACAAATAAAATCCATGAAGGTCCAGCCACTCGAACACTTAGTAAAAAATAAATAAATAAATAAATAGGAAAGACATAAAAGATCAATATTATAAATAATAAAGAAGCCATCACTACAGAGCCAATGAACAATAAAAGAACATTAAGGAAATATTAATAGCAACTCTTTGCCTTAAATGAAATAGATCAAATTCTTAAAAGACCCAAACAACTGAAACTCACACTCACAAAAGGAGAAAGAGATGACATGAGTATTCATATATCTATTAAAGTAATTTAACTGATAATTAATTTTCAGCAGATAAAGCACCAGGCCCCATTATTTTCATAGAAAAAAAATCTACTAAACATGTAAGGAAAAAGTAACTCCAAGTCTCCACATTCTTTTTTAGAACATGGAAGCTGAAGAAATACTTTATATCTTTTTCTAGAAGGTCAACATTACTCAAATGTTAATTCTAGATAAAAACATTAATAAGACAGTTATTTTTTATTACCTGACATCATGTAAAGATCCTTCACAAAATACGAACATGCTCCAAGTAACAAAGGAATCATATACCATGATTAAGTGGAGATTTTATTCAAGTTAAACAAAATTAAAAATTTGAAAATTAATCAATGTAATTGATCTTACCAACAAGTTAAAAAGAAAAATCATATGATAATATCAATTGATGCAGAAAACTTTGATACATTGATACCTATTCATAATAAATCTTTCATCAAATTAGGTATGGGGGAAACTCTCTTGATGATATTATAAAAAATAGTATTGATATCAAAATTGTGAGACACTGAACATAAGAAAAGGTGTTCTCTAGCATCCAGCATTTTATTGGATGTCCTATATAGTACAATAAAACAAGAAAAATAAATGAAAGTTAAACAGGTTGAAAAGGAAGAAACAAAATTGTTGTTATTCATGGTTGACAAATGCTCTATGTAAAATATCACCAAAAATATAATAAAATGTCCAAGAACTAATATAAATATTAATATATATTTAGTGTATACAAATATATAAAAGGATCATGTTTCAAGGCAAGGTAAATATGCAAAAATCAATTGCTTTCCACTATAAGTATTTAAAAATAGAACACATGGGACTACTGCATTCTAACCTGTACCTTTGCTAGCTGAAGTGTGGTCCATCAATCACGTTAACATTGTCTAGAAACTTGTTAGAACCTCTGGACTTCTGGAAATGAACATGGTGTAGCCACTGTCGAAAACAACATGGAATTTCTTCAAAAAATTAGAAGTAAAACCATTATGTGATCCAGAAACTCAAATTTCAGGTGTTTATACAACAGAACAGAAATCAGGATCTTAAAGAGATTATTAATACCTCAGTGTTCATTGTAGCAGTCTTTATAACAGCTAACATGTGGAAACAACCTTTCACTGAAGTGCCTACATATGGAAGGGCGATGGATAAAGAGATGTGGTATATACATGTGATCTTTAAAGTCTGAGAAGCAGATCAACATCATAATCACCTGGGAATTTGCTAGAAACGCAAATTATTTGCTCCACCTCAGGTTTACTAAATCAGAACCCCCTGCCCTAATTTAACACACCCTTAACACAAATTTGAGAACCAATGATCTATACCACGATTTTGTCTTTGAAAACCAGTGGTTCAATCCCTCATTCTCTGTTCCAGTGGTGACCATTTCTAATTTTAGCTCACAGAAAATGACTTTTAGTACCATATTTCTATTTTTAATCCAGTGAAAATCCAGGAGGGTAAGAGAAGAAGGGACCAATAAAAATTTATGATGTTACCCATATATTGAACAAAATAATGCCCTGATGGCAAGAATCAGAGGCTTTTTCTGTTTTCAAAACTATAGATGGCTTTAAGTGCCATCTAACTGGGTGAACATAGAGGTCATGGGCTGGTTGGCCACAGAACTTCCTTAGAGATATATCCATAACTTGTCAATAGCTGTTTTAGTGCAGGTTCTACTCCTGCCTTGACTTCTAAATATTAAAATGCCTCCACTTGGAAAAACACTCTTCATTGACTGTCAATTACAATGAAGACAGCAAGATAAGCAGCTGCTTTGATTTATTTCAGGAAATTACCAGAGGATACCAGCTCCAGATGTTTCCAAATATTAAGACAATGGGGGGCATCCCTCAATTTCATAAATATAGAAATCTTTAAAATGACACCCCACCACATGACTACTTTCAACCTATTATCTGGATCTGTCCCATCCAGGTATCAACATCAGCAACTGCCATTGCTCTAAATCATCATGGTGGGAAGAGGTGAACAATAAAGTGTAGTTGGATCTGCCCAGAGAGGCCAAGTTTATTAAGGAACCTTGCATTGGGCCTAGCCCAGAACACCTCTGCTGCATCTCCAATGCATGACTTAAATGCAGTAGCTCTTAGCTGCCTGCAAGAAGGGGCAGTTACCATTTTGAGCAGACTGTTCAGCAGGAGGGAGTCAGGAGGTTAGAATGGGCTACTCTATAATCCTGTCAGGAGCCTTCTATGGTTCAGAGGTTGAATCTGGAAGAACTGGCTTGGGAAAGGCCCAGACCTCACTTAGCTCAGGGGGATTCAAGTTGACAGAACACAGGGGAGCCTAGATTAGCCCTACCACCATGCCTGAGTTGGAGGGCTCAGGTGACAAGCTAAGGCAAGACAGGAGCACACAAGAGGAAACTGAGTCCAATTCCAGGAAATCTGGAGGGACAGTGTATGTGACCAGCAGAGGGAATATTGCTCTGAATTCACCCTCCTGCACCTAGAAACCTGGAATTTTCCTGAGTGTCAGATCCCAGCAGAATCAAAGGCCAAGTTCATGGGATTATATTGTGCCACAGTAGCAAGGGTCTCTTCTACTTCCTTCTATTCTGTCTTCTGGTATCAGCCAAACTCTATTAAAATCTCTTTCACCCTGTCTCTATTTTGGTACCTCTATCTCTTCTTCCATTTTTATTTTTAAATTTAATTTATTATAATTGTTTTTCTTTTTACTAGTAAATCCTACCCTTCCTCTACTTTCTCTCTGCTCACTTTAATATTATAACCTCCTCTCTAACTTCCTCATAAATCTCCTTCTATCTTAGGCATCTGTAAGCTTACCACTTCTTAGCTCTAATTAGTTTATACAACTCAACACTCCACCTTAATGCGTTGTAACCATTACCACTGTAAATATCAAACTCAATAACTATTGTATGCTTTAAAGCCCAACATAGGTGATGGATTAATACTGTTGTCAGAAAAGGTAATCGCTAAACCTGCCATTAGGCTCATAGATGGAGCTTAACATTGTAATAGATATATTTGGTACTAAGAAACCATTTAATGTTGTTTATTGTAAGCATATTAGTTGTTGAGATTATTTTTCATTAACTCATAAGGAGATGGAAATGTTAAGAGACATTAACAGTTCACAGATTAGGGATTTATTTGCTTAATTCAACTTTCCTGACCGTATCCAAACCTGAGTAAGGGACAGGACAAAACCCCAAATCCAACAGCAAGGACCCAAAGAGAAGCAACAGAAAGGGTTCTCAGGCTCCATCCTCTGGTAATGACCCAGACATCAAATCCAGTGAAGACCCACAAAACAAAAAAGACAGTAGCTCACACACAAAATAAGAAGAAAAGGATCTGCTTCAATTTAAGGAGTAAGAAAACCTTCAAAAAATGAAGAAACAGACAAGCAAATCTCTCCCCAAATCCACACTTCCCCAACAAGACTCAACCGATAAGGGGTTGAATGAAAACCAATAGAATAACAACAATCCGATTGCCAAAATGGCAAAATAATTAAAAGAGGATTTAAATAAGGAAATAAGAGAATAATTAAAGCAGGATTTTAAGAGAGCAATTACAGGAGATGAAAGAATAATTTGTCAAAGAAATAGATATGGGGGAAAAAATAAAAGAACTCCTAGAAATGAAAAACACAATCAATCAAATTAAAAGCTCACTTGAAGATTTCAACAACAGATTGCAATTTCTAGAAACTAGAACAGCTCTTGAAAAAAGAGTCTCTGACACTGAAGAGAGGCAAAATAAGTTTGAACTCACTGAAGACAGTAAAGGAAAAAAAGAACATGATTAGAATATTGAAGAGCTCTGGGATGATATTAAAAGACTAAACCTGAGAGTCATTGGGAAAGAAAAAAGATGGAGGTACAAAATAAAGGCATAAGGAACATCTTCAATGAGATAATTACAGAAAACTTATATTAGAAATGCAATAGACTGCATATTCAGGAGACATTCAGGACTCCAAATAGACATAACTAATTGAGAAATTCTCCAAGACACATCATATTAAAATGTTTAACAGAGAAAACAAAGAAAGAATATGAAAAGTTTATGAGAGAAGCATCAAATCACACTTAGAGTCAAATCAGTAAGGATCACTTTGGATTTCTCACATCAAACCCTAAAAGCAAGGAGGGCATGGAATGAGATATTCCAAACCTTGAAAGAAAACAAATGTGAACCAAGGATACTATACCCAGCAACACTCAGTTTCAAATTTGAGGGAGAAATAAGAAACATTTCATGACAAGAACAAACTAAAAGAGTTCATGAACACAAAACCAGCTCTACAAAGAATACTCAAAGACAAATTTCACATAGAGGAACAACCAATTCCCAAACCACACAAACTGAGTAAACTTAATAAAAAGCATAATCAGATAAATGAAACCCACGAGAGCACAAAATACAGCAAATATCATAATGACAGTAACCGCAAACATATATCCACATTAACACTGAATGTTAATGGTCTCAACTCCCCAATCAAAAGGCATACATTAGCGGAATAGATCAAAAAACAAAACCCAACAATATGCTGCCTGCAAGAGACACATCTTACAGATAAAGACATCTATAGGTTGAAGGGAAAAAAAGTCTACCAGGCATATGACCCAAGGAAACAAGCTGGTGTAGCAATTCTAATATCTAACAAAGTAGATTTCAACCAAAATTTAATCAGAAGAGACAAAGAAGGCCACTATAGCTTAATAAAGGGAACAATCCAACAGATGATATAGCCATTGTAATCATTTATGCCCGAAATATCAATGTACCAAACTACATAGAAAAAACACTCAACAACTCAAATCCTTCATAAACCACAATACAATAGTACTGGGGTAATAAAAATAAAAAATAAAAGGTAATAAAAAAAGGTAACAAAAATAAAAAATCAATAAAGATAACTCCAGCCTAAACAACAACTTTAATCAAATGGACTGAACATAATATCTATAGAATATTCCACCCCAAAACAGCTGAATTTACCTTTTTCTTAGCTGCACATAGATGTTTTTCCAAAGTAGATCATATTCTAGTTCACAAAAGAAATCTCAGAAAACACAAAAGATTGAAATAATCTCATGTATTCTATCAGATCATAATTATATAAAACTAGAAAGCAGCAGTAAGAAAAATAACAGAAATCACATAAATAAATGGAGATTGAATTATACTCTCTTAAATGAAGACTAGAATTTTAAAAATGAGAATAGAAATCAGGTTGCTTAGAAACAAATAAGGGGGCTGGAGCAGTGACTCAGCAGTTGTGGCACTTGCCTAGCATGCGCAAGTACATGGGTTCAAACCACATACATAACGAAGTGTTGAAGCAGTGAAGGGGACATGAAAAACTAAATAAAATTGATTCTCTCTTTCTCTCTGTCCTTCTTTCTTAAAAAAAAAAAAAGAAAAAGAAAAGAACAAAGACACCCATACCACAATTTCTGGGACAGTATGAAAGCATTTCTAAGAGGTAAATTTATAGCTCTGAATGCCTATAACAACAAAAAAAAAAAAAAAACAGAGACCCCAAATAAATAAGTTTATATTCCACCTCAAGTCCTTAGAGAAAGAACTAATCCAAAACCAGCTGAATACAGGAGATAATCAAGATCAGAGCTGAAATCAATAAGACTGAGAAAATAAAAACAATATAAAAGAATCAATGAAATAGTTTTTGTTCTTTGAAAAAATAAATCAAACCCGTAGCCAACCTCACCAAAAGAAAGAATGAAAAGAAACAAATCAACAAAATCAGAGACAGAAATGGTAAAATCACCACAGATCCATCTGAAACACAGAGGATTATCAGATCTTACTTTGAGAACTTCTACTTCAATAAGCTGGAAAATCTGGAAGACAAGGACAAGTTTCTTAATACATTCCACATGCCCAAATTGACATAAGATTTAAAAATCTTAAACAAACCAATATCAATTAATGAAACTGAGTCAGCAATTAAGTCTCCCCAAAAAAGAAAAGCCCAGGTCCTGAGGGATTCTCAGCTGAGTTCCACCAGACCCTCACAGAAGAACTAACACCTCTGTTTATTAAGTTATTCCAAGAAATTGAAAGGGATGGAATATTCCCAAATACTTTTTATGAAGCAAACATAAACCTGATACTGAAACTCGACAAAGATGCATAAAGAAAACTACAGACCAATATCCTTGATGAACACAGACAAAAAATCCTTAATGCTAGCAAACTGCATTCAAAAACATATCAAAAAGGTAATGCACCATGACCAAGAGGGTTTCATTACAGTGATGCAAGAATGTTTCAACATTTGCAAATCAAAAAATATGATCCATCACTTAAAAAGATACAAGGACAAAACCCACATGAACATCTCTATAGACACAGAAAAGACCTTCAACAAAATCTAACACCCATTCATGTTAAAAATACGGAGAAGCTAGGGATAAAAGGATCTTACTTTAACATTGTAAAGGCCATTTATGACAAACCAATAGCCAGTATCATATCCAAGTGGAGAAAAATTGAAAGCATTTCCACTAAACTCAGTAATAAGACAAGGATGTCCTCTCTCATCACTCTTACTCAATGTAATCTTCAAAACACTAGTCAGGGGCTGGAGTGGTGGCTCAACAGCTACTGCACTTGCCTGGCAAGCACAAGAACATGGGTTCAAACCCCAGCACCATGTCCACAACGAAGTGTCAGAGCAACAAAAGCCACATAAAAAACTAAATAAAATCAATTCTCTCTCTCTTTCTCACTGCCCCTCTCTCAAAAACAAAAAAATAGAAAAGAAAAAACAAACAAGCAAACAAAAAAACACTAGTCAGAGAGCAATCAGGCAAGATAAGGAAATCAAAGGAATTACAAATGGGTAAAGAAGTCAGATTACCTCTATTTGCTGATGATATGAACCTTTACCTAGAAGACCCAAGAAACACCACCAAAAGCCTACTATAGCTTTTCAATGAATTGGCAAAGTAGTAGCATACAAGATCAATACCTTTATATCAATAACTTTTCTATACTCAATAGTGATTCAGCTGAGAATGAAATCAGGAAAAGCATCCCAATCATAATAACCTCAAAGGAAAAGATGAAATATCTGGGAATTACTCAAACCAAGGAAGCAAAAGATATCTAAAAGTAAACTTAAAAAACATTGATGAAAGAAATAGAAAAAGACCTGAGAAGATGAAAAAACATCCCATGTTCTTGAATAGGCAGAATTAAGGTAGTCAAAATTGCTATTCTGCCAAAAGCGCTGTGCAGATTCAATGCAATCCCCATCAAGTACCAATGACATTCTTCACAGATATCGAAAAATCAATTCTTAGATTCATTTGAAAGAATAATAGACCCAGAGACTCAGAACAGCCAAAGCAATACTTAGTTAAAAAAAAAAAAAAGTGAAGCAGGAAGCATCACAATACCTGATCTGAAACAATACTAACAGAGCTGCAGTTACAAAAACAGCATGGTATTGGTATCAAGATAAAAATTAAGACCAATGGAACAAGATGGAAGATACAGAAACAAAACCACAAATACATAGCCAGCTGATATTTGGAAAAGGTGCCAAAAATATATCTTGGAGAAAAGACAGAGTTTTCAACAGATGGTACTTAGAAAACTGGAGAACCATACACAGAACAATGAAATTGGACCTCTATCTCTCACCCTGCACAAAATTCAAATCAAAATGGATCAAAGTCCTAGGAATTAAAGCAGATACCTTACAACTGTTAGAAGAGAAAATAGGGTCACCACCACCATATAGGCACTGGCACCAACTTCCTTAACAAGACCCCATAGAGCAAGAAATACAATCAATTAAACTAAAAAGCTTCTGCACAGCTAAAAAATCAATTAAGAACATGAAGAGAGAGCCTGCAGATTGGGAGAAAATCATGGCCAGCTATGCCTCTAACAGAGGTCTAATATCCAGGATGTACAAAGAACTCAAAAAGCTTAATACCAAAACCACAAATAACCTAATTAATACATGGGGGAAAGAGCTAAACAGAAATTCTAAACAGAAGAAATGCAAAAGGCCAATGAATATGTGAAAAAATATTCAAATCTCTAGCAATCACGGAAATGAAAATCAAAGCTGCATTAAGATTTCACCTCACTCCAGTCAGAAACAACAACAAATAATGGAGAAGTTGTGGGAGAAGAGGAACCCTTATGTACTGTTGGTGAGATGTAAACTAGTACAACCACTTTGGAAAGCAGTAAGGAGGCTCTTCAAAATATTATGGATGGAACCACCTTATGACTCAGCTATCCCACTCCTGGGTATTTTCCCGGAAGATATAAATTTGGCCTACTACAATGACACAGCTACATGGATGTTTATAGCAGCACAATCGAGAATAGCTAAATTATGGAATCAAGCCAGATGTCCATCATTATATGAATGGATCAAGAAACTGTGAATATATGAATATACGAATATGCACACACACACACACACACACACACACACACACACACACACTGAATTCTACTCATCTTGGCTAGTTGGTAAACCGATGGAGGTGAAGAAAATCATGCTGAGTAAAATTAGGGAAACCCAGAAACTCAAGGGCCCAATGTTTCCTCTCATATGTGGAAGCTAGAGCACAATATAGGGAAGAATGAGAGAACAGCAAATTTAGAAAAGAGACTCATTAAACATGGATTTCCAATGGAACTGGGGGAGATCTCCTAGACTAGGGGCGAAGGAATGGAGAGGAGAAGGGGAAGAGGAGGGAGGAGAAGTCAGGGAGGGTCAAGTGGGATATATGATGTCTGCATGTGCATGTATGACAGTGTAACAACAAATCCCTTCAGTATGTAAAACTATCATTCACCAATAAGAAAATAAGAAGTAAAAAGCCTCTGAGCCACAAAGGACACAATCAACAAGATGAAAAAGCAGTCTATGGACTGGGAGAAAATACTGGTGAACTATGTATCTAAGAAGGGGTTAGTATCACACTACTCAAGAGGAAAACCGCACACAAACCCAGTTAACAACAGGACAAGGGATCTCAAGAGGCATTTTCCTAAGAAGGACGTGCAAATGGCCAACAGATAGGAAGGGTGCTCAATGTGACCAGCCATCAGGGACATGCAAAACAGAAGCACAGGGACACGTCCCCTCAGGGCTCTTAGGCTGTTATGTAAAAGGGCAAAGGGGAACCAGGCTTGGCAAAGGTCCAGAGAACAGGGACTGAATTCCACAGCCACATGCAAGCACAGGGGTCCTCCAAACACTGGAACCTCTAGACCCGGCCCCCTTCCTGCTCTGTCCCCTCTGGCTTTCCTAGCGGGGCCGCGACAGCCCGCGCCGGAGCCCTCGGTGGCCTCGAGGTTCCCTCCAGGCCTCGCAGGCCGGGCCTAGTGCTGGGGCCTCCGGGGGACAGCGCTCCGCGGGCGCCCGGCCGGCTCCGCCGCGGCCACCAGGGGGCGGCCGGGCCTCGGCGCGCCGGGCTGGGGCAGGCGGGCACCCGGAGGCCGCTCTCGCGGGTCCACCCCGGGCCAGCCCCCGGCCCGCCCCCGACCCGCCCGGGCGCGAGTGCGGCGGGTTCCGGGTCCTGTGACCCGCCCGACGGAGCGCGGAGGGCGGGCCGGCCGGCCTCGGGGGAGTTTCCGCGGCGGCGTCCGGGCGGCCCCGAGGGCGCGGAGCCCAGCGTTGCCCGAGCCGCGGCGCCCATGGCGGGCGGGGCAACCGGGGACTCCGGGCCGGCGGCCGCCGCGGCGCCGGAGACCCGCGAGCACCTCTTCAAGGTGCTGGTCATCGGCGAGCTCGGCGTGGGCAAGACCAGCATCATCAAGCGCTACGTCCACCAGCTCTTCTCGCAGCACTACCGGGCCACCATCGGCGTGGACTTCGCCCTCAAGGTCCTCAACTGGGACAGCAGGACGCTGGTGCGCCTGCAGCTGTGGGACATCGCGGGTAAGCGCGGCGCCCGGCCCGCGTCCCAGCAGGGCGCACGCAGCCCTCCGCCCTCCCCTCCGCTTCCGCAGAAAGAAGATCGGGGACGGGTCGGGCACCCCCGGGTCCGCGCAGGCCTCTCCAGGCGGGTCACCCCCAGGGCGTAAAGCAGCAGCCCCGGGTGACAGCCTGCGGCTCTCCGGGGTCCGAAAGGAGGCCTCCACCCAGCCTCTGCCCTGAGAGCTCTTCCACAAGTTCTAACTCCGGATAGTGAAGATGATGGGGCCTGGAAGAGTGGGCCGGGAGTCCCGGTGACGGGGAGGGAAGGGTCTTAGGCTCCCTGCAGGGGCTGGCTCCTCGCCTTTAACTGTCACTGAAGTTCAGAGCGACTGGAGTGCTTGCCCAGTGTTGCGCTCAGGGAGTGGCACAGCCCAGACTAAAAGCCCGGCTCCTTTTCAGCACGGTTCTCATCACCCTTCTTGGCTCTGTGCCCTGCTTTTGAGAGGGTTTTCTCTCCCCTCACAAGGAGATTAGGAAGTCATGAATACTCTTCCAGAAGTTTTAGCTGACTAATAACAAGCTGTGGACAAGAAAGGCTTGAGTCTGAGCCAAGACTTTGTGAGGGGAAACTCCATTCCTCAAATAGCTCACCCTGGGTCAGGTCACCCAGGTCTGGGAAACTTCATGCTCCTGTGTCCCTCCCCAGACCAACACCAGCTCAGACCCCTGGCTGCCCCCTCCCCGTCCGGCAAATACTACACTGCTTCCTTGGCAAAGAGAATAATGCAAAACTGATTCTCTTTGAGGGACTACACATCCGTCTTACTGTAATTTATGAACAACTATACCTTGGGCTGTTACGGCCAGTGGGATGTGGGCATTTAAGGAGGGGAACTCTGGAAATTGTACTATGGAAATGGTACCAAAATTTATCTTTTCATTCCTTGTAGATGCTCAATTAGCCATGGAGCATTTGAATTAGAGCATGGTTAGGGTTGGGGCGCACCTTAGCATCCATCCTTCCTGCAGACCCTTTCCCTAAAGCTGATAGAGGACATGGATACCCAGCTGAGAGCAGAGAGAGTGGAACACATGGCTACTGTCTGCCCAGTGCTCCCTTATATACCTTGTTACATACGAGGGAGCCCTGAAGAATTATAAACTTTACACTCATTTTCCTAAGAGCATATTTCTGTATCTGCGATAAGTAAACAGTTCATTAATGCACATCCACTCCTCAGGGAAAGAATGCCTTAGACTCAACTTCTTTTTTTTTTCTTCCTCTACCCAAAACCAAGAGTACGTTTGAAAAGTCATCTTTTGAAGCCAGAGGTTCTTTTGAAACACTTCCTGCTGTTGCCCAGAGCATGAGAGAACATTTTACTGCTTTTTGACAAAGCTGTGGATTTTAAAGGTTGCCTTACCATGTAGCAGTCCTCATCCATGAATCCTCAGTGTAGCTTTTCCACAAAACAATTTTAATCCACTGTTAAGGGCAATTCGTTTTGTCCCGTTTGTTATGTAAATCAATATATCAATTTAGATGATAAATTATGATTGAAACCTACTGCAGGCAAATGAGAATGAATAACAAGACTTTTTATGGCACATGTGCTTTTAAGATTCAAGGTAAAATGCTTGTGTTGTAGACTTCACAAAACAACTTTTCTTCCTGGGTGTTACCTCTTCTCTTTTTGTCCGCAGACTGGCATAGCTAGGAAGAACTATCTTCTTTTTCACAAAATAGTAGACATCTGTCAAGATGGGACATCCATGCACTTTACCTAAATTCAAAGCTTGAGTTCTGTCAGGAGGAAAGCAGCAATTTAAGATCTCCAAAGGGAATTTCTGGTTGTTAGCTACTATTGTTTCAACAGGAACTTTTGTACCATTGGGCAAGTACCTATTGGCAAATAACAAAATTAGAGGTGAACATATGAGCTAATTAGAAATTATTAGGCTCTACTTCTAAGAAAAATATTCAGAGAAGAAATCTTAATATAAAGATATAGAGAGATAAAAATAACAGATTTTTCACTACAGTTTGGGGAACTACATCGTTAATTGTGCTTGGTTTGAATATTCGAGTTACTACTAAATCATGGTAGCTTGTACCATAATGAATGAAGTAAGAATGATGTAATGAAGGCCACTCCAAAAATTTCCCCCAAGGCTAAACGTATTTCTCTTCTGTGGTAACACAAAGTTGGACCATATTTAATTCTCAAAGAACAGAAATATTCCTTGATTGCAAAACAGGAGGTGGAGTCAGCCACTTGATATGACTAATCTAAGGTTTAGTGTTATTACTAGTTTCTTTTTATTATTCTTGTTTTCTGGGCTTTTGAGTTGGGTAAAGCCATAAAGAAGTTATGCCAATAGTATATATTCTGGAAAGCTTTGGCAAGCATAATAAGTAAGAATTGTTGAATGGTTTCTATAAATGTAGCCAAGCAGATTTAGCTAAACTCTTCAAATTAAAAACCATACAACTTTCAGTTGTAGACCTTAATGATTTTTTTTTCTTATGGCATTGAAGGAAACTAGTTTTAACATAAAGATGTAGTTCAATACTATTTTTGTATAAAATCAATTATTAAGTTAATTCCAGCTTTGAAAGTGCTGCTAATACATAACTGAAATAATATTGAAATTTTTAATAATATTTTAAAGAGCTGAATAAATGCACAATTAAGATGTTTTAAGAGATATCTCTGATACTCATTTCAATTCTTCATGTAGATAAAGTAGCATTTGTGCAACCATGAATTTTAAGACTTGCTGATAGCAACTATAGAATTTTCCAGGCAGATTTAATAGCCAGTCTAGTTTAAATCATACTTTAAATTTGCTGTATTGGTTGAAGTGATTTGCAGACCTCTTTGGACCAAAGGAGAAGTTTGGAACAGTCTACATTGAAGTTCATATAATGATTTTTATCCAAACACAAAATGCATGCTTGGAAGACATTATAAATTATATAAGCAATAGAAATCTGTATTTAAATTCATTTTCCCATCATTTTGATTCCAATCCTAAAGCAGAATGTTGACCCTGATTGCTTTCTTTCGTCTTGTACTTTGCCAATCATGATACCTAATAATTTCTTGTCTTCTTCTTAGTGAGATAAAAAATCTGGAATATTACCTTGGATGCCTTCCTTATCTTTAAACTATCAGCTTGGGTATTACTACTCAGTGATCTTCTAAATACGAAGAGGCAGTGTTTGGGGGAATTATCTGTGCAGTTGTTTCTGTCTGTCTCACATGCAGATACTGCAGTAAGTTTCCTAGAGCTTATTGGTGGCTAATTACATACACTCATTTAAAAGGCGTTTTTCAAGCAAATTACAGATGAGGGATCGGACTCTTGTACGGTCTTGCCATGCTAGTCTCATTTAGGCTATTTACCGTGATGAAGTACAGACAAAGCCTGTTGTCCCTTTTTACATCTTGAAATCTTTCTCTGTCTGAGTTCTTCAACACCTTTGTGTCCACACTCTGAGTTGCCATTCACAATTGCCCAGGCAGATAGTTGATCAAGAAAACAGCACATTTGCATAACTCTTCATGGAAATTCTCCTGATAATGATATACTTGTGGTCATTCCCTTTTGAATATATTGCCATTCTCAGTAGCCTCAGTCAGTCCATTAAGCTGAAAGATAGGTTAGTAGAGACACTGGAGCGGTAATAGAAGTTCTAAAACTTCTTTTCCTCCTAGACATTTGCCTGAAATTTCTCCCTTCTGAAGTGCATTATATGCTCTGGATGCCCCGTAGTCTAAACACAGAGGGGTATACTAACTTAGCTAAGAAAACATAGGTAATCAACAGTGTAGAGACAGGTTTCATGATACTAAGATAGAAATACAATACACTTTTGACAGTACAGCAGGTTTTGGTTCACTGGCGTGAACAGAAGCACAAATTCTTTTCTAGGTTTTCAAGTTCTGGGTATCATTAAATGAGAGTATGTTATTCATTGAGATAATTGTCATCTCTTCCTATTTTTAATCTGGAATTTCCGGATGTTTTACTTCTCTACCTTTGAAATACAGAAATTCCAAAGCAGATAGCTTTTGATTGGCTTCATCATTTTCTGTACATTGTAAAAGGATTTTTCTAAACCATCTACTTTCCTCCTGTTTTGGCCCCCTGAGTTCCTGGAATTATAGGTATTTGCCACCATGCCTGGCTTATATATGTTTTATAACCTGTAAGCCATGTATGATTCCAAGGATGGAGTGTTATTTTACAGGACATTTTAGGATAAATAGTATCCATAATGTATGTGTCATCCCAACCAATCAATATTTTAAGCTTTCAATAAGGAATTTTTGTGATGCTCATTCTTTTTAAAATGTACCTAGGATTTTGTTTTATTCAGGCATGATGAGGCCAAAGACAGGAACCAAATACCATTGAAAAGGTAGTTGATTATTGACCTGGTTCTATAGACAGAGAGGGTCCACAGGGCCACAGGAAGAAGCACTAGGGACACTTGTCAGCACAAAGAACAAGGGAATTCCTGAACTAGGGTTGTTATTATGGAATTTGACTGTAGAAATGAGTGAGCAGGGTTTACAGAGGAGCAAGTTTGGGTTTATATAGTTTGAGTAATTTCAATGGTCTCTGAGATGTACTGGTGGTCTCTCCTTGTCTAAAACCTATCCCTGGGGTGATATAGGGTGGGGAAATAATGTTCTGGTCTACAGGAGTGTGGTTACAGCACTTGCTTGGGATGCGCAACTACACGGGTTCAAACCCCACCACCACGTGCACAACTAAGTGTTGTAGCAATGGAGGCCACATGAAAAGCTAAATAAAATTGGTTCTGTCTGACTGTCTCTCTCTCTGTTTTTCCCTCTTTAAAAAAAACTGATGGGAACACGTAGATTTAGGGTTGGTTGGTGTGCATGTGAAAGGTATATTTACAGGCAGATAGTTTGCAATCTCTAGAAATGAGCTAACTCAGGTAGGGCAGTACCTCTCCAGGTCTGCAAGGCCCCAAGATGTAAAAACATCATAACATGTAGAGAAGTAAAAATTAGCACATATTTGTTGGCACATAATGAAATAGACTAAAAGAAAAAGTTCTCTTTTGAAGAAGGAAAATTTGAAGTCCTTAGGTTTGTAGCTCAGGAATAGCATAATGTTAAAATAGTAAGGACTTCACACTTAATCAACACTTAAGTTATAAAGAGTGGGCTAAATTGGCAAGTTTATATTCTATTACAGGTGTAGAGATCTTTTCTGGAATGATGAGAAAAATGTATCCATATAAGCACAGGAAAACTTCAGGAGGGTGAGACAAAGGACCAAGGAAAAGTGCTTTAGAAGCCTGATTAGGTTATATTTTCAAAAGCCTTTTGTAATTTATAATCAAGTAGGCTAAGCACCGGTCTTCACTTTTTTGAGAGGGCTAACCATAGAAAAATAACTGGATTGCAAAGGTTTAGTTTAGGATTTCTGTTGGTGTTTCTAACTGACAGATGATCTATCTTTGCTTCTTCCCCATTATTTGCACTCAATTCTCTCTACATATTTTCCTTTAACATTTTCTATAGTGCTTTTTGATTATTTCTTAAAATGATTCTGAGAATTTCAAGGTTGTTAGTGTGATTATATGGCACCTCCTCCATCAGAACCATTTGAGGTGCTTCCAGTGTAGATTCTTAGGCATCAACTGTATCGATAGACGTGACTGTGTCTGATAGACGTGCCTGTTGTCATGGCTTGACAGGAGAGGGGTGGCCCCTCTCATGTATAAGACTGTGTTTGGTGCTCCAGAGTGGGTAACTACACCACCAAGTCCTCATAGGAAAAGGCTGGGTTTTCACTGCTGGGCTATGCTTATGCCATATCCATTACCTCTATGGGCCAATCAAATGCATGTGGTCTTCTCAAATAAAATTCCATGAATGGAAATAGCGACAGGAAACCAGCAGCCCTTCATAACTAGACAACTGCAGTCTGTCAAGCAGCCTGGGCAATTCTGACCTTTCCTGCACTTGAGAAGCGTTGCTCTGCCTGGGATCTGCAGCGGCCTAATACCACGCCATCTTCCCACTACACTCCAGATACCCACCCTGCTGCCCTCGCTGTCTTGCACTCATTCTCTCCATGACCCGTCAGTCCCTTTCTCAGAGTGGCATCATGTCCTTATTCTGCGTGGCCATGGGAGCTTCTTGTTGAGGCCAGTACATGAATGCAAGAGGAAAGTGCAAGACAGAGACAAGATGTGTTTTGCTCTTGTAGACTTAATATGTTTCAAAAAGAAAAGGCCTACAATCATAAGCCTTTAAAATACAATGGTATGAGTTTGAATACCAATCACTGTTATTTTGATGTGTTTAGATAATTATCTTTTAACCCATAGGTAGAGGTACTTAGTTGGAAGTACTTCATTTCTGAAATGTACAATCATATTTAAGAATTTCCTTATAATGACTTTTCATTTACTAACTAGAAACTATATATTTTCACTGAAGCACCTTGAGAGGTAATGCGTAGATTGATAATCCTCTGCAGATGGGAAGGTAAGTGTTCATAGTTGGCAAACTAGGTACCACTTCATCCTGGTACTTTGTTAGGTTTGAATTGTGAAATTTATATTTTGAATTTTCATTAACCTTAAAAGAGACATTTAGAATGTTTATCATATGGGAGCATGAATATAAAATTTAGAGACAGATATTAAGGAGCTAAACAGAACCAGTGATGAAAATATCAAGAGAAAATATCTCTAACATGTGTTTGTGATAACAGAAGAATTTAATGTTTTCCGCACCAAATCTGAAAGGAAATACTTTCATCTTTAAGATTTTCATTAGTTTTGATGAGATAAGGCAAATAATTTTGAATATGGGAATACCTAGTCTTTCAAGGTCTTTCTATTTAGTTCTGGGCATTGAATCCAAGGGTGCTTTACCACTGAGCACTGTCCCCAATTTTATTTTATTTTTATTTTTAATTTTGAGACAGGTCTTGATTTCTTTCTTTTGGCAGTGTCCTCTTTATCCTTTTGTTTTGGTGCTGGAGATCAACCCATGTCTTAGTGAATGCTAGGCAAGCACTCTACTACCCAGCTACACCCCTGCCCTGATGTTCTCCTTAATGCCATTAGTGTTGGGCACCCCCAAATATCAGTGTAAACATTTTAGTTCTTTGCCAACTTGTGTACTGTATTTGCATGTGGAAGAGTTGTGTGAATATTTTTTTGAGGCTGATTGACTAGCTGTGGGCTTGTTCTCCTTTTTTAGAGCTAAGATGTCAAATTATAATCCAGAGAAGGCAGTAGCACATTGCTTAAGGGTCGCGACATTTTGAGAGCCGCTGGGAATGTGCTATCAGTGCTCCAACAGTACGTGGAGGACAAGCACTGTCCCTAGTATTAGTGACTACCACTCAGGAGGAGATCATTCCTTGGCTGCTGTGGGTGAAGCACCTTATGACGTACAGAAGGAGATGTGACTTCTTAAGTAAGTTATTCTTAAATACTGGCACTGCCAAGGATCTCTGGACACATAGAACACAGGCAGAGATACCTGCTGCAGCAAATATCTGACAACCCAGTAGATAACAAGTCAACCCAGTAAGTTTGAGTAATTTCCTCTCTTGGGACTTTCTTATCTCTTCTATAAAATAAGAGAGGTTGGACTAAATGGTTCAGGGTGCCTGTCTGTTATTATCAGTAACAACTATGCCGACACTGCTCAAAGAAGATGGTGTTGCTTAGAGTTCTTCCTGATCTCCTCTGAGCTTGTTCAACAAATCTGTTAAGAAGTTTGTCCCCAAGATTCTAATGTGTTTCCATATTGCTGCAAGCTTCAACTCTGCCCACATGTACCCTCACAAAGCAAAATTTATGCTTGTGTTTTATAAACCCATACTTCCCCCACTACCCAGCCGTCTCTTGTCACAAGACCCAACCCAGGACATTCGGCATGACAGAAGCTCTCTGCATTTTGGTAATGCATTTGTTCCTTTGTTTTGATTATTTATTAGGATTTCATCTTCTTATTTGGAAACCTGAAAGCTTTTTTTTGTAGTTATGCTGAGTACAAAACTTTGTCAGATAGATGATGTACATTTTATCTCCTAGTTACTTTCCTTTTCATTTGCTTAATTATGTAATTGACACTTTTTTTGATTTGACATAGTGTGGTTGTTAAGAAAAAACAGTTTCTAATATGAGAACTGTCAGATTTAAATCCTGCCCTTGGGATCTAAAGAAAATTGATTGACATATCTAAACCACAGGGTCCTTCTCTAAAATTCCTTACTATAGACATTTCTCACTGTCTTATGCTTTTATCAGAAAGCTTATATGAGTAAATCTTTTAACATCACTTAGTATGATTAATAAAAGGAATTACTTGGGATGTATAGGTGATTCACTAAAAGAAGCAGCAGTCACCAACACTTAGTAACTCTTTGTGACATCTAGATATTTATACTTTTCTTTTACTTGTTTGCCACATTATTCACTTTTCTAAATTAAAAAGATAGTCCAAAGAAATACCGCCTTATAACTATGTAAGTACCTTGAAATCGTAATCCTTTGATGTTTCTTAATCTAAGAGTGTCTTGATGAGGCTAATTACTACTCTTACCATTACACTTATTGTGATTATTCTTTTTGTCCTTTCATGTTCAATAATTAAAATTCCTAAAAATAGGGCTGGAGCGGTGGCTCAGTGCTTAACAGCATTTGCCTGGCATGCATGAGGACATGGGTTCAAACCCCAGCACCATGTACACAGCAAAGTGTTAGAGCAATGAAAGCCATATGAAAAACTAAATAAAATTGATTCTCTCTCTGTCTCTCTCTTTCTCTCTTTCTCTCTCTTTAAAAAAAAAATTCCTGAAAATGGAAGTGGTTTGTGATACTACTCTGTAGTAGAAATTGGAATCTGAACCACTTTGTTGCACCTAAACATAGTCTTTTTTAAATACATAGTCTTTCTGCAGAATAGTGATATTGACCAAATAGTTGAAATGTCCTGAGTTAGCATGTCCTGTATGATTATTATATGTATGTTTATGGAAAATGTTATATGCTAACATTTTATAAATGTCAGACTTAATGATCAAATGAACTGTACAGCTGACTGATCACATTTATCTTGTTCATAAAATATAAACATAATACCAGAGTTTTATGTGCAACCATTTATTACAATAAAATTCTGACCTTTGGATTATAATGCTACTACTTTAGTATTATGTATTTCACAAAGCAAGTGAACTATATTTTATTCATATAAGCTTGACAGTTGTTAAATTATTCTTCATTATTCCCTAAAGCAATTGATAACATTGTAGGATGCACTGCAGAGTTTGGAGGAGAAAGAATTTTGTGATTTGAGGTAGCTTTGCATTTGTGTGGTGGCTCAGCAGTTGGAGCGCTTGCCTGGCATGCGTGAGGACCCAGGTTTTAACTCTAGCACCACATATAAAACTAAGTGTCAGAACAACAAAGGCCAGATGAAAAAATAAATAAAATTGATTCTTTTTTTCTCTCTCACTCTCTCTTTTAAAAAATGTAGATTAAAATGCATCCATAAATATAAAGTCTGTTTCTTATCATGTATTTTAACAAGAAAGTATGTTGTCATAGATCAAAGAATTATAAATCTTAGACTCACATTGGTTGCTACCTACCTCCCCACAACCTCGCCAGTAATTGTGACACCTGAAGCAATGAGCTTCAGAAGTCAAAAGCAGCTATAGGATGGTTAATAACCTGAAACCCCACTGGCTTGAGGGGGGCAGAAGACCTGCCTCAGTCCTGTCTTTAGTCAGCATTATCTTTTCATCTGTCAGATGAACATGTCTTCCTATGTGAGAGGTTAGTATGGTCGCAGATTGTAAGAGAAAGCTTTGTAGTCCTGACTGTATGCATAGACAGTACTATAGGAAGTAACAGACTTTATCCAGAGTGCTTACCATAAGTTAAATCATTTTGAAATGTCAGAGGGGCTGGAGTGCTTGCCTGGCATGTGCGAGGACCTGGATTCAAACCCAAGCACCACATATACAACTAAGTGTCAGAGAAACAAAGGCCAAATGCAAAGCTAAATAAAGTTGATTCTCACTTTCTCTCTCATGCTCTTTCTCTCCCTCCCTTTTTTTTTTAAAGTCAATGAGATTTGAAGAACTCTGCAATTGATCCTTCTTGTAATTGCACAGCCAGTGCCACTTCTTATTCTGATATCGTAGGTTCTCACATGTCTGCTTCCTACAGGAGTGCAGTTCTGCATAGTGATGAGCAGTGGGTGTAGGCTAGAGATGTGAAGGAGAGATGAGAACATAGGCTAATCTGTCTCTTGTCTTTTTCTAATCATTTTGACGAACATTTTACCACTGCCCTTATCTACTTCCTGCAAACTTCATTTTTTTCTAATCTTGTCTTTCTCTCTCTCCATTTATAGCTTTCTGCTTCCTCAAGTGCTTCTCTTCTCGGAGACCAAGGGGACAGAAGGAAGAAATGACCAACTTTATAGCCTTCAGTGCTGTCATATTGACATTTATTGTTACACAGAACATAAAACTTGTTAATGATGTGTTCCTGCCAGTCACCAGCCACTTCCCCTTTGTATGTCAGGCCTCTGTGTGGATGACCTTAATCTTACGGGTTTAGGTTGCTATGGAATGGGAGCTATTTGTTGACAGTACTATCATACCTAATTATGACTCTGAGAAACTAGAGCATTTAATCTGTTTTTATATTTGCTTCCAGGGCAGGAGCGGTTTGGCAACATGACCCGAGTATACTACAAGGAAGCTGTTGGTGCCTTTGTAGTCTTTGATATATCGAGGGGCTCCACCTTTGAGGCAGTCTTAAAATGGAAAAGTGACCTGGATAGTAAAGTTCATCTTCCCAGTGGCAGCCCTATTCCTGCTGTCCTCTTAGCCAACAAGTGTGACCAGAAGAGGGATGCTGGCCAGAATCCTCCCCAGATGGACCAATTCTGCAAAGACCATGGCTTCACTGGCTGGTTTGAAACCTCTGCCAAGGTGAGAGCTGCTCTAGACGAATCTGCTCTTCTTCTTGCCTTAACAGTCTGACCTGTAACTGTAAAGTGTTTAGATGGATTTCTGAGAAGGATTTTCAGAGCCCATAAAAAGCATATAGCATGTTACAGCTTCCCTCATTCTGCAGCAGGAGTACTTCCAAAATTGGCTAATGGGGAAGTGAGTAGAAGGGCAGATTTTTGCATTAAAATAAAAATGAATTGTTT
Organism: Aplodontia rufa; assembly: GCA_004027875.1. NCBI lineage: Eukaryota > Metazoa > Chordata > Mammalia > Rodentia > Aplodontiidae > Aplodontia > Aplodontia rufa. The sequence goes on from PVKS010004126.1 coordinate 65,279, forward strand.
AGAGCAAAAATCAAGTGACATGTTCTGTGAGATTTATTTTTTAACTGAGGTACTACTCATGCTACTGGAGTGAATGAGAGATAAGGTATATTGTCAAAGACAAGCAGTTTTTTCTTCTACAAAGGCTTAAAGAATATGGTACATGCCCCTGGTGAAGATGTGTGTAATATGCAAAGTAGACAAGAACATTGAACCGTCAGCAAGAAGATTTGTTCAGAAGATGTTTGAAAAGTACAGATTAACTGTGTAGGAAAAATTGAAACATGAAAAAACTATCAATGTATGTGACATGCTTCTTCATGAATAGTCTAGTGGAATTTTTTCTTCCTTATTGGGAGCTAGATGAAATGTTTATTTGAAGGGGAAAATCCACTAAGGTGGATTTTGAAAAACTTAACCATCTAAATATACAAGACAGGGAAAGTGAAAATGAGAAGTATAAGATATATTAGCGGGGGTTGGGTGCACTGGACGTTTCACAAAGAGGATTAGATAGACTTATATAGAAAAATAATGATATGTTTGAAAAACAGTCCGTGATGATAAATACCGAGTCGTAAACCTGTCTGTTCGTAATACATTTTCAGTGTTTAGTGTGCGCTGTGTAGATTTCTTGCATGTGCAAGGATGTGTGTACATGTGTGTACGTGTGTGTGTGTCATTGTTCCTCCAAATCACCTCCCTCTTCTGGAGACTCAACACCAGGTTACTTTAAGGCTTGCTAGATACTCACCCTCAAAGTGAATTACTGTTGGATGCCAGCGGTGACCAGAATGACGAAAGCAAGCGATGATGAGAGACTCCACTTAGGGCCACCTCAGGATGCTGGGTGATGGTGGAATCACGGGACAAAATGACTGTCTGCTAGAGGGAGGTGTGTGCACATCTAAGCTAGGTGCCACTTGTTTGAATAAACTTGCATCTGACTTAGTTTCACAAATGAAGAATTGAAGTGGAAGAAACATGACGGACCGAGGTGGCTCATCACTTTTTGGCAGGAAGAACAAAGTTGGAACTCTCCAGGGCTGCAGCTCTGTCTGCTCTGTACGTCAGCTGAGTGAATTGCCTGAACTTTCCAGCTTCACTGAAAGGAAAGCATAGCAGTGCGTGAAGATGTCTGTGCAGACACGTCATTTGTCTCTGTAGTTTTCTATGCAGATAAAGTTCCACTTTATGTGTTATTTAAATTAATCTTTTAGCAAATAGGTCCAAATTTTATCCCAGAATCTGTACATAAGCTTCATAAATGGTGATGTCATGTGACTCTTTAAGTGATCTGCTTTACTATGTATACAAATGCAATTACAAGGATAGGTGAGGGGAAAATTGGTTAAAAGTGTCAGGTATGTTCAGCATTTCCCTGCGAACATATTAGAAATGGGTTTTACAGAATTTCCTGTGTAATAAGCTGGAAATCTTCCAAGAGTATAACAGCAATATAAATCTTAAGTTATAAATTTAGAGTCAAGTTTCAAGTGCTCCCTTAGTGTCACTAATAGATATACTTCCCCACTGGCCAGCAATTAACTTTACATCTGATTTTTGCTTGAATTCCAGTGGTCTCATTCTAATATGAAACTTTATGATTAATTTCACAACAATGTGGGAATTTGTGTCCCTAATCAATTGTAACTAAATGCAGCTAAAAAATTTTATACTTATTGATGTAATGGGTATGATAGGATTGAATATTTGATATTTGATATTGAATATTTGAAGATCTATATTTGTATTAAAGTTAATATTTATCTTGGGAACAAAGGTTAAAAAACTGTTGATGCTATGAAAGAAACCTAAATAAATAGCACAACTCTTCCAGGTTTCCCACTGTCTGGGAAAGGTGACACAAATAGTAACCTCATGCTGTTGAATTCAATTGGAGATATCAGTATAAACAATATGGTTTCATAAATATTTGCATGTACATATGTACATATATATTTATTAACAGATTAATGGAGAATATAGATGTGTGTATATGTGTACACACACACATATGTATATATATATTCTTTCTTTAAACTAGTTCTATCTGCTGAGAAGTCTTGGAAGCAATGACACAGTAATGTAAATAAAGTTATCTAGTCCTCAGATTTTGTTTTTTAAATACAGTTTTTCAGTAAAAGAAATAAAGATTGCCAGAAAAATAATTGACCCTGTGGCTTGGGGAACTGAAAAGTAAAGAGTCATCCAGAATGTTCAGTGGTGCCAGAAACTAGAAAAACATTCATCAAATGTTGAGACACGTCACAAAGACGTGGGAGCCTGTATATATAGCAGCAGCGATGTAAATTGTCATTGTAAGGGGCTCAACGATGATTTGAATGGACTCAGGGGAGGTGGTGGAAATGTAGGAGGTGGGGCATAGTTGGAGGAAGCAAGTCACTAGGGCTGTGCCCTGGAAGGGTGTATCATATTCCCAGCCCCTTCCTCTTTCTCTCTGCTTCCTGGCGGTCATGACATGACAGCTCTCCTCTGCCATACCCTTCTGCCATAGTGCTCTGCCTTGCCTTAGGTTCAAAGCCATGAAGTCAGCTGACCATGGACTGAAACCTCTGATACCATGAGCCAAAATAAATCTTTCCTCTTTTAAGTTGACTTTATCAGGTATTTTCACAGCCGTGAAAAGTTGACTAATACAGCGTTCAGGGGCACAGATTTTCTGGTCTGAATGCCTTCCATCTGTTTCAACTTTTGAGATATTGAGTTGAGCCTCAGTGGCAAAAGCTATAACGGGACATCAAAAATAGTGTCCAAAAGGGTAGAAAGAAGGTTCTTTCCGCAGCCCCACAACTCAATGGCTCTGAACTCTTTTTTTTTTTTTTTTTAAGAGAGAAGCAGTTTTATTTAGTTTTCCATGTGGCTTTCATTGTTCCAACACTTTGTTGTGTACGTGGTGCTGGGGTTTGAACTCGCATCCCTGTGCATGCCAGGCAAGCGCCGCAATTGCTGAGCCACCACTCCAGCCCTGGCTCTGAACTCTTAGAGTGTACTTTATTACGTGAGAAAATGGTGGCTGGCGTACTTACAGTGCCTCCTCTGACAAATCTTCCTAGTTCCCCTTAGTATTCAACACTTTTTTCTAAGAATGGATCCAACCATTAATCCTATCCTTTGCTTCCGTATTACAGGATAACATAAACATAGATGAAGCCGCTCGGTTCCTAGTGGAGAATATTCTCGCTAACCACCAAACATTTTCCAGTGAAGAAAACGAGGAGGGCATAATTAAACTGGACCCGAAGAGCGTGACAGAAGTGCGCAGATCGCAGTGCTGCTGATGTGGCTCCTGGTTCTCTCGTGCCTGCCTCAGTCCTGAGCACACGCTCTCGAGTGGAGTCTGGTGATCCTCCGTGCTGTCCACCCCACCACAGGTGCACTTCAGAGTGCAGCTGCACGCGGGCCACCACTCATTTGAAAGTGGAACAGGTGGAAAAGTGTCCCCAAGAATCCCTGTTAGTGGCTCTGCAGTGAATATACCACCCCTACCCAGGCTTTTATTGTCCCCACCAGCAGGATCAAGTTTACATCATTTTAAACAGCTCTGTAAATGATTCCAAGTGGAAGCTCTTCGTGTAAGCACTAGGGTGGTAATAAAGCTTCCCTGTTGTATTCTTTCCATTTTGAGTGTGTCTTTGTTTCCATATTCCATCCTCACTTTACAACAAGATTGTTAGACTCAAAGGCTTGAAAGTTCCTGGTTAGCGTTTCTGTTTTTCTTCTTGGTACTGGGGGATTGAACCCAGGGACGCTTAACCACTGAGTCACATCCCCAGCCTTTTTTTTTTTTTTTAATTTTGAGATAGGGCCTCACTAAATTGCTGGGGCTGGTTTCAAGCTTGTAATCCTCCTGCCTCAGCCTCCCAAGTCACTGGGATTAAAGATGTGCTTCAGCACTTCATGTAAAATTGTTACCCTTAAGTATGTGATTTCAGCAGGCAAGGTTGGTATAGCGTGTGGTCACGCTCCTCTTAAACACTTCCTAATCACTCAAAAAGTGCTCACATGACACCTGTAGTGTAGGTGTCTCCTGGATTTGTCATATTTGGAAACAATATTAATGAACATCACTTCTTTCACATGCTTCTGCTGCACCCCAATGGCCTTATTGATGTGACTGGTGCAGTTCACTGTAATCAGGGCTAGTCTTTTCAGATCTGTAATGGCTGTGATCAAGAAGACAGAGTACGTAAAATTATGCACCAGCTTCTATAATGTGAGCTATGAAAGAAACAAGATCATGTTAGCTTTATTGATTTTAGACATTTAAAATATAATGTTTGAGAAACTTAGGGCAGATTCACAATATTTGTATTACCATTTAATCCAATGAAGGAAAAGAATAAACATTTTAACTGAAGCACATGTTTTGAATTAGTGTAGTTCTAAGAAGACACTTTTCTGCCTTAGAAAACTTTAGATCTGTTCACTTTTGCTTTATTGTTTTTGAGAGAATCATATTATGTGAAAGTTCCAACTTCTTTCAAAAAGATTTAAGAGTCTGTGTGTCATAATCTAAAACTTAACATTAAATGAGATGTTGACCAAATTTCTCTCATACATTAAGTGAATTTGGTAGGAATGATATACAAATTGTTCAAGAACAGGGGAAAAATCAAACATAAAAGTCCATTTGCACTGACAGGGTTGTTCATTCAATAAATAGAAGTTGTCATTGACCATAAGATGTAGCTTGCACTTTTCATTAAACCTAAGCCTCGGGTGAAAGTCACAAGGGTATTCTTGTACTATAAAGAAACTATTTCACTGGGCATGGTGGTGCACGTCTATAATCCCAGTGACTATAGGCTGAAGCAGGAAGTTCTCAAGTTGAAGGCCAGCCTCAGGAACTTAGCGAGGCCCTGTCTCAAAATAAAAAATGAAAAGGGCTGGGGATGTGGCTCAGTGGTAGGTGCCCCTGGATTCAATCCCTGGTACCAAAATAAAAAGAAAAGAAAAAGCTGATCTCTTTGGATATGTAGTCTACATACAATAAAAATTTCCAAGGTAAAAATAAAATAGAATAGATCTTGGTTTAATTAATGCTTGTAATTTAATTAATAATTTGTGAATTCCAGATCTTTCTTATGAAATTGCTAGGGTCTAATCTGCTAAATGTAGACAGTAATCCAATAAGGTTTGTAAAAGTGATTGATCTTAAAACCTATGACTTTTCAAGGTGTGATTTTGTTTCCTGAGAAATGTATATGAAATAAATTACTTAATGAAAATTCCTGAGCCTCACTTCAGCTTCTAAAGTTAGTTTTCTGACGATGAACATCAGAAATACAGTTTTACAAGGAAATCTGATGTTCATGTTAAAAACCTTCTATATGAAATAGCAAAAGTAAAATCTATTCAGTTTAAAATATGTGGTATGAATCAAAACATGAATGCTCAAAATATAGCACTTTCATTTCCACTTATAAATCATTCTTATTAAAAAGTCTGAATACCTTAAACAATGGGACAAGCAGTAAAAATTTTCTTTCATTTCATGCACTGAAGGAAGCAGAGACATAGGTTTTAACAGGCTAGAGTAACCTACAAGTATCATTGCTACCACCAGTAAGCCATTTGGGGATAAAGTAGGTCATAATTCAGTCTTATTTATAATATAGAAATTAGCTTATATGTAAAAAATAAGAAAAAATACTACAAAAACTTTAACATGAATGGAAAATCATTTGATGTTGGGAAAATCATTTTATGTTTTCAAATGCTGAAAGCCACAAGAGGAAAAGATAGATGCTTTTGATTACATCAAAATATCTTCTATAGAATATTATATAAGCAAAGTTATACAGACAAAATATTTGTAATCTCTCCAATTAGGTGGAGCTTAACGAAGACAATGAGCAAAAGTGGACAAAGGATATAAAATCAGCATTTTTACAGAAAAGGTAATGCATGTATCAAATACTAATAAGAAAACATTAGAAAAATAAAAAAGCCAGATGATATTGGATACAATAAAAGTATAAGCTTGATAATATCCTTGATGTCTGTGAACATATATGAAAATAAGTGTTCATATTTTGTTACTGGATATGATTTATCTAAATAGATACTACAAAGTTTTCACCCTAAACTGGTATTCATTTTACTCTCCTAATCCATGACTTACCAAAAAGTGAGCCTGTTATCATTAGGGAAGTATAATTAAAAACCAAATTCCTTCCTAATCCAGAAAACTTCCCTGTAGAGATCGAAAATAAATTAAATGTTTTATTATCAAGTGAGTATTAAATCACAATGTGATGTAAATTATAGGAAATCCAGTAAGAGACTGCAAAGATGAGGAAATTTCATTCTTCTATATATTCAAGGAGATTCAACACATTATGTATCTCAACATAAATAATTGGTCCTCCAACAAGAGGACTTACCAGTTCATCCCAAATCCACTTGGTAAATGGATGATCCTCTGTGTTAGTCAACTACATTTATCTAAAAGAAAGATCAGTTTCTCGTGTCTGAATGAGAGATGTTTTTGTGGTTTGGTGCTAGGTGCCTGCCAGGTTCAAGGCTGCTACACTCCCACATAAACTGAGAGATAAGGGTGCTATCCTCCCTGATGATTATAATTCAGAGATGGATTCTCAGTCCTCAAGAAAGCTGGGGAAAGGCTAAGTTAGCTGATAAAAGAATTTGCACACATTTCAAAGAGACAACTTGAAATTTTTCTATTGTAAATAACTCTTAGGAAAGGATGTGTAAGAGTCTCTTTCTTTATTTTCAATAGCGGGAATTAAGCTTTACATTTTATTTGTCCTTACTGTCAACCCTGAATAAGAACCTGCTTGGATATACAGAGAGAGAAGTCTCTTCACTGCTGCATTGCTTGTATGTACTTATGGAAAAATAGTAATTATCATCGTCATCATCAACATCATCCTTCTATAGGGAAAAAGTAGAAGAGTCAATTCTATATTCATAGGAATGAATACTGTGCAGTAGTGTGGTAACATTCATATTAAAATATGTATTAAGTGTTTAAAGACTTTGTGAGCCATCTGGAAAGATTGCAATTGCCTCTGAGAAGGGCTAGAAGTGGGAATGTTGGTCAAAGCTGAGTTTAGCTTTAGCCAATGTTTACATTTTTACAGTATTATTAGCAATTCATTTTACACTGATCACTGTGTTTGCTAAACAGTCATTGAAATGGAAAGGAACGGTTCCATTTGGAACATGATAATGCTTTAGAAAATAAAAATAGCTTGAATTATTTTTTACTACAATAAATAACATCACCAATGATTTTACCCTTCCCAGATATTATATATCTGATTTGTTTAACAAATCAGTTAATTGCCCAAAGATTAATAGCTCAATAGCTGGCTCAGAGTTAAAATGTGCATCTACGTTTTCATGAGATGAAATTTTTGTTGTTATTCATGCTACACCATGGTCAAAGACAGACACTGTGCAATTTAAAGAAGATTTATGTGCATGTAAAATCATATGGGTTGTGCATTTATTCTGTGCACCTGCCTAATGTGTGCAAAGCCCTGCCTTTAATCCCCAGCACTGTAAAGAAAAAAAAATTTAATTCTTTTTATTTCTGATTCTTCAAGTTGTGCGATGCTGGGGTTACATATTCAGGAGTACTGGCTCCATTTACATATTGGTGATTAGTCCACTGTTTCTGAAAAGTCACTTTAATACTACCTGGATGTTACACAGGTCCATTGACATTTCCCAAACCAAGTTCACCAAATTATTTTTCAGTCTTCTTCCTGCATCCAAACCTGCTCTAAAGTTTTAAGTGTTCCTATATTAAAATCTAATAAATTATGATTATGTTCTTGTTTACTTTGAAATAACATGCGATAGCTAGGCATGATGGTCCATACCTGTAAACTCAGGTACTGTGGAGGCTGAGACAGGAGGATTGCAATAAGGCCAGCCCAGGAAACTTAGGAAGAACCCTGGGGATGTAGTTCAGTGGTAGAGTATGTCTGAGTTCAACTTTACCATTCTCAGATATTATGTATCTGCTTTATTTAACAAATCTGTTAATTGTCTAAAGAGTAACAGTGCGATATCCAGCTGGGTTCAGTCCCCAGCACCATAAAAAATTAAAGAAGAGATGCTGTCTTGTAGTGGCATGATTATTTGGCTGAATTTTTTTCTACAACACTAATTTTATAGCATGCATTTATAAAAACTTGGCTTTTCAGTTTATAGTCTTAAGAGTCATGCTGTTCAATTGTGATTTGAGAGCCTTCAGAACTTTGAAGGAATAGAGCAATTGCTTTAAATGAAGTCTTATAATAATCATGATTGAATCTAACTTCAATTTCAATTCAGTATACTGCTTCACCTGTCTATCTGCAGTGAAAGACTAATTTGTATGGATTTCACTTTTTATTGATTACAAACTTTTAAGTATCCTCCAAAAACTTTTCTCTTACAGAAATTCAGTGCTACGAAATACCATTGTACTTTCATGCTGGTTTGATTCTTAATGATTTTAATAGCTAGAAATAGTCTAATTTTTCCTAGCACAACACCTTTCAAATGGAATATATTGTCTATATGTTTTGTGGTTCTATATGAACATGTTTTTATCCAATCTTATTTAACTAGAAGATGATTTGATGATAATTTCAATGCATGTGGCTAACACTGCACAATATGGCAGTAGAAGAATTTATATATAAAGGAATTATAGTAAAACAGAAAACTTGATGACAGTATAGATATATAAACCAAAACCATTCCTTGGTCCATACAATCCTAAGCCTATCATATTGTAAAATAATGATAATTGCTAACTAGAAATCAGCTTATGTTCAAATATTTAAACATTTTATACTGTCCCAGTAAAAGGTGAAAATGATTGCTAAATCAATGCTAATTTCAAAATATTATGTTCTGATATTATTTATTTAGATATATAAGTATCTATTTCATATGTTATCACATTTTATTTAAGTACAAAAGTAATAGGAAATAAGTATTTCACTCTGCAAGAGATTTTCAAGGCATTTCACAACTTAATGAATGTTGCATGCTTATTTTCAAATAGCTCTAGGATGAAGCAAATTAGGCTAATTCCGTACACAGTACATGAAATCCAATCCTGTGCCCAGTTTTTTTTAACTTGTTTATGGCTCTCCTGACTTGTGGGTGCCAGACAAGATTCTGATGCAACAACTAATGTTTACTTAAAACAATGTCCTTGCATGAGCATAAATTATCATTTGATTATTAACCTCCAAATTTTGTTCCTACAACTCAGAAATGCTGATTACAGATTTTCTCCTCTATAATTCCCCATGCAACATACTAAGTCAACAGATAAAGAGAAGCCAGTGCTCTTTTCTCATTAATGATGTGGATAGCTTCCAAGTGACCAATGGAAGTGATATTTTTGGAATTGCATATTTATGAAAGAGTCTGTCTTTTAGCCTTTACTAAACAACATATTTTGTAAGTTCATTTTTGACACCTCCTTCTTTTCAAACCAAATTTAATGATGAACTTGAGAAGGAAAAAGAAACAAGGTCTGTCAAGTGGAGTTACCTGTGAGGTTTTCCACCCACTCAGCTGATCTTTAAAAGGACAGGAAGAACACAAGTGAGAAAGGAAACTGTCTTCCATAAATGGTGTTGGAAAAACTTCAAATCCACATATTAAAGAATAGAATCTGATGAATCAAAGACTTAAGCGTAGAACACAAAATTGTAAAACTCCTCAAAGAAAGCATAGAGGGAAAATTCCTTAACATCAATTTCAGCAAGGAGTTTTCAGATTTAAGACCAAAAGCACAGGCAAAAACCAACAAACAAAAATAGATAAGTAGGACTAAAAATCTGCACAGGAAACAATCAACAAAATAAAAGGCAATCTATAGAACAGGATAAAATATTTGAACCATCTATCTAATAAAAAGCCAATGTCCAAAATATCTAACTTTCCTACAACTCATTAACAACAACAAAAAAATCCTAATGAAGTTTTGAATAGACATTTCACCCAAAAAGATATATGCAGATGGCCTTCAGGTATATAATAGGTGCTCAGCATCAATAATCATCAAGAAATACATATCAAAACCCATAATTAGATACTAACTCATACTTGTTAAGATTGCTACTATAGTGTGTGTGTGTTGGCACGAATGTGGAGAAATTGAAACCCTTATATACTGGTGGGAAGGTAGAATGGAAATTATGGAAAACATAATGCAGATTCATGAAAAAACTAAAAGGAAAACTACAATATGATCCATCAGTCCCATTTCTGGATAGATAGATGATAGATAGATAGATAGATAGATAGATGATAGATCTCAAAAGTGCTGAAGTCAAAATTTTGAGGTGACACCTGTACCTGCATGTCCATTGCAGCATTGTGCACAATAGCCAAGATATGGAAGCAAGCCGTATGTCCATAGAGAAATGAATGGATAAAGAAAATGTGATTATGGACATTAAATGGAATATTATCCTGCCTTAAAAATAAGAAAATTCTACCACTTGCAGGAACATACATAAACCTAGAGGACATTATACTGAGTGAGCTAAGCCAGTTTCAGAAGAACAAACACCATATGATTCCACTTAAGTGAGGCATCTAAAATACTCAATCTAGAAGAAGCAGAGAATAGAATAGTGGCTACCAGGGCAAAGGGGAAATGAGGAATTTTTCCTTGAGGGACATACCTATCATAAATAATATGGTATTTTGCACTTTGAAATATGTTGAGAAGACAAATCTTATGCTGAGGGTTCTTGCCCCAAAAGAAAAAAAACACATTCACATGAGGAAAAGGAACTTTTTGAAGATGATGGATAGGTTTATAATGTCAACTGTGTTGATTGTACCATAAGTGCGTACATATATCTAAACTAGTCAAAATGCATATAATAAACAAGTACAACTTTTTGTATATCAAGTACATCTTCATAAAACTTTGAATGTTTTAGAAGGCCAATGACAAAATAAATTAATTCTAAAAGCAGAAATTTGTTCAATAGAAAATAGCAATTACTAAGGTTTTGGGGGGGACAGAAAGGAAGAGGGACATCTAAAAACTTTGATAATGAGAAAATAATCACACTTATGTGAGAAGATCAAAAAACACTAGTTAAAAATTTTACTCAAAGTTATGCAAATTAACTCAAAGGGAAACAAATTTAGTTAGCTGTCCCAAGAAGAAAAATAATCTAATTTTACACATGAGAAGTAAGTGATCAAAAATATAACCTAGATCCTTAGCAGTAGATCACTGAGTTTGAGTGCTGATAAAGAAGGAGCTAGTTGCAAAAACTTACATGCATTGCGGGACAGAGTGAAAAGAATCTGTTTTACCTCCTGCTCCCCTCACTCTTTCATTGTCATCAAAAATAATCATATAAAAATCTAGACTATGTCACAGATAACTTGTCAAAATTTTTAAGGAATTGGTTTTTCCAGTGACAAAAATATAAAGCAAAAACTCCAAGTAAATATTTAGCAAGTGAAATCAACAACTCAATAAACATTAATGGCCAAAAGCACAGTCATTCATTATTAAGATTTTTAGAAAAGCTAGTGATGAAATGTACCATGAAAGGAGAAAAAAAGAAGACAATGCGATTTTTCTATAAATGCTGAAACAGAATTTTATTAAAATCTATTGCAACTTGCAAATCATAGAAGTAAGGATTTCTTGGATATGATTTTTTAAGTGTGTCTATCATGCTTAAAAGTCAGCATTTAAGGGAGACAGTGACATTACGAAGGACCAACATAAATAAGAAGCAGATGGAAAGCAAGAGACAATTATATTATTTTGAAAAACAGTATTTTATCTATAGTTGAATAATAATTATTATAGCAAATAAATTTTAAGAAATATATGCAGTCAATAAGTTTGATTTGTTATTCAACAGATCCTAGCAAACCATTGCATTTTCTGCAACCATCCATTGATTTTTAACAAGATTAAAGCAATGTAAGTTAACAATATAGGTTACTTAACATTTAAGGATGCTTGTCCTTTTCATTCACCTTCTCTTTTTATTATATACTATCCTATATTTCAACTTCTTTGAACTTATTATAATTTTTGTGAAAAACTATTTTATGTACAAAAATTATAAATGTCCTTTAAATACAGACTTACATTCATAGTCAATACCAATATCAGGAGAGTATATTCAGATAAAAATGGTATGTCCTTTTTAAAGGTTGAACTGTTTCCCAAATGGTGAAGTAAGGTGAAAAAATCATTAATATAAAGCTAATTAAAGCTTAAGATTGGAATTATTTGGATGAAACACTGGTTTGCTAGCCTTTTTAATTCAAAGACCCTTGGTGATTTTACCCTTAGCCAAATACACCTTGAAAATCTTAGCTCAAAAAATGGTTTAGGAGTGAGCCTCTACTGGATCCAAGATAAAATTGGCTGAGGACTAAGTACTAAACCAAGAAATTCTAGTTAATTGACAATACTGTTTATGAAAAGCAATCAGTATAGATGAAGCAGCTTCATTAAAGGTTAAGCTCTAGTAAAGTCCAGGAAGCACCAGAAGACTGGATAGACTCAAAATTGAAAGACCTTCTGAGATAAGATGGGGCTCCCTCACCTACCTCCCCTCTCATGATCTTTCACGTGTGCTGAGTGACTGGGGGGTTGAAAACTGTACCTGGGAAATAGAAGACCTTTGGAATGTCTTTGGAATGGTTCTGTACTGTTGGCTGTTTTGTAGCTAGTGAAATAAGATGCCAGATGAAGTCTGTCTGAGTCCACGAATGTGTCTCTTAGTAGTAGAAGGGGTCAATTACATATTTCTCATGATTGCAGAAATAGTTAATAGCCTGGTTAGTTTTCATAACATTAATCAATTATCCTTTAGCAGGTGTATCTGAATTTTAGTTGTTTGATTCCATTTAGGACAAGAAAACTTCAAGAAAAAGTTCCTCTTGGGAATTCTTTAAATCCTAAGTAAATTAAAACAAGAATATTTATTTTGCTCTTGCTAGTATGAAAGTAACAGAAAATCTATATAAAACAATATCTGTGATAGATAATCTTTAAGCCAGACATAACAAAATATAAGAATAATAATAAGAAAAATAAATTCTGGAGAAAAATCTCATATTCAAAACATATTTTTTCCCATTAGTCTGACTTCAGAATAAAAGATTTGGTTAAAACAGTCTAACAAGACAATTGCCTGATTTTGAGTTTATGGGAACTAAGAATTTAAATGACAATTTAAAAATATTATCATGGACTTCCAACCATCTGTAGAGATTGAAGAAGAGAATTTTTTAGATTCTTCTCTAATTATGAATTGTAGCAAAAATTCCTTTGGAAGATGTAACTGAAAAAGTTTTTCTTTCCCCAATTACATTCTGCTATGTAATTTTTAAAAAATCCTAGTGAAATTAAGTATACTATTCTGAGTTTTATATTTCAGGTATTTGGGCATGCAAAAATAATAAGTTTGACAGCAATGGTATATTAATAAGAAATTCTATAATGCTTCTCTTTTACTTATTAGCAGATAGATTTATTGATCCTGTACAGAAATCAACACAGTGAAAGGACTAAAGATCTACTTGAACAATGGAAAACTGCAAAGAAAAACAACATAAAATTGTCACTGACAATAAAGCAATCATGGTGGAGACTGAGAAATTTAGCATTTCATGAACACTATTTTTATGTTCAGAAAATAATTATAGCATTGAGTAAAGTAATATTTACTGGACAGGAAATGAAAAATATCAGGCCATTTTATTCACTTCTTGAACCAAAGACAAACTATATGACACAAGGAGTTTTAAACATCTATGAGATATTTGAACAATGTAGATCATGAGATATTACATGTAAAAAGGAAATCTGAATGAAAACAAAACTATTAGTTATTAAGTGACTCAAGTTATCTTAAAAATCAATGATTGTGGAAGACATAGCTATTTCACAGAATCTTCTGATGAAATAATTGAGCTAACGTGTGAGAGTTTGTTTATTTTTCATATGACATTTTCTATAACATCATTTGCTCAGGGAAAACAGTGATTCTGATGAAGAACCAATATAACTGAAATACAGATAAAAATTAGGAGACAACTTATTACCTTGAAAAGCATTATTCATTGTTCCATGTCTTAGTCCACACTTTCAGAATTCTTTCTCAAGTAATAATGTGAAATGAAAACACAAGAAAATATTAGGAATAACCATTTGTTTAAGAGCAATAACCCATGTTTCTTCTAAAAATATTCTAAAAGAATCTTCTTCAAGCAGGTACTGTGATTTCATTTCCAGATACAGCAGCTTAACCATCATAGGCCAAGTTTTCAAATCCAGAAATTTCAAGGGAAAATTAATGCGCTTTTTAGCTATCATTTGAAAATAAGAAGAGCAACATTATTATCGTGGGTAGCTTATCCTGGAAGCTTATCAAAAAAGATTCTGGTGAGCATCAATTTAGTGTCAGATTACAGTTGAGTGGATAGGAACAATCTTGTGGGTGATGTTGCTGCAAAACACTTCCTGTGTATTTGAATAATAAATTTCCAAAATTTGACTAGTATTATATTTTTAATGATTAAAATTGTGACTATTAAATCATTAGTTCAATTTATTTTTACTTCTTTACCCGAGAACTTTTTCTGCGATGATAAAGTCTTGGACCATTCAACACTTTGCTGAAATGAGTACATAAATCTAAACGTAGATCAGTTTGGTGTCAGCCTAAGAATAGTAAGATGGATCAAAGAGTTAGAAAGTCCAAAAATAAATCTGAATACATTTGTAAATGTAGTATATGATGGAATGCTATTTCAAATTAGCACAGAAAAATTGATTCTTTAACAAAAATGTGTTGGACCACTGGGTAGTCATCTAAGGAAATATGTTGTCACCCCCATCTCCTGTTATTTATATAAATAAATTCCAGGCAAATTAATAATTAAAAATGAAAAATATGTTCTGAATTTATTAAGTAAAACATGGTACTTTAAAAAAATCTTGAAATCAGAAAGACCCTTTCTAATTATGACAAAAGATTATCAGATCTGATATTCAACTACATATAGACAAATGAAAACATTGCCAAAAATCTCCACAAATGAACTTAAAAAATAATCTTGGAAAAATATCTCATACCACGGCTAATCTAGTGTTTTCCTTAATTTTTAAAGATCTCTTATAAATCAAAAAGATCAGCAACCTAAAAAAAATGAGCAAAGAGTAGTCTGAAATGGTTCATTGAAGAAGACATACAAGATAAAAAGATGCTTAAACTCACAAAAATACAAATTTAGTCCTATATTGAAATGTAATTTGATTAGACAAAATTTTATTTGCTGAAACTCCTAGGTTGTGCCAAAACATGCCTTATGTTGCTGAAAGTGAAAATCAATGCAATTTATCTGAAAAATAATTCCTATCAAAAGTTACAAATGCTATTTGACATTGCGATCCCACATAGACATTTATCCTACAGCTACTTGAGGAGCTGTCAGTTTAATTTATTTTGAAAGGATGTTCACTGCTGTAACATTTATAAAAGCAAAACTTTAGACACCGTGGGTTAGGAACAGAATGGGTCAGTAATTCTCCTTTCTTAATCAGATGAAAGCATTGATATAGAAAAAGTACAGATTTTTTATGCAGGAACATGATAAATTTATAGGTTACTTGAAAGTACTTTGAAAATTAAGGGATAAAACTGTAATCAACTTTAAATAGTAGCAATAATACCTTTCTCAGGCAACGTATATCTTGGATTTAGCAGGGAATGATTAGTTATTGTGATTGTTCTCGATATGTGTTGAGAACTCGGTGAGTAATTTAAAAGGTTATTTCACCAACTTTTGAGAACATGCCCCACAGATGCATTTCTTAACATTAGTGATTCTATACATCTTTCCCAAACAATCATTTAAGGCACACAGATGCTTTAATAACTGCTTTCTAGATTATGACCACAATGCTTCTGAAATTCTAATCTGCCTTCTAATCTGTGCAATAGAAATGGTTTCTGCCTTGGTCTGTTCAGGCTGTTATAACAACCAACCACAGATTGGGTGGCTTATAAACAACAGAAATGCATTTCTTATGGTTCTGAATGCTGGGAAGTCCAAGATCAAGGCAACAGCAGTTCAGCGTCTGGTGAGGATGAGCTTCTTGGTTCTAGATAACTATCATTTCATTGAGTCCTCTTCATGTGTCAGAAAGGGTGAGGAATTAAGCACTCTCCATGTTCATTTGTACAAAATAGCTCTTATTAATTTAGAAATCCTCTCTGGTGTCAGTCAAGTTTGAATTCACTTTGAAATTGAATAGATAAGTCCATAATTCAATAATTTACCTCTAGAGACTCAGCAGTTGAATGCCACACAATTGCCGTGACAGGACTTCCTACACAGAAAGAAGGAGGTAAGTATACTCCACACACACTGCATGACAAGCACTGCTTTCTGTGTGTGCATGTGTGCGGTGAGTATTTAATTCTTATTCATTATTGAGATATGTAACATCTCTATTCTTATAGGTGAAAAAGTATAGGTTCCAAAATATAAGACCTGTGTCAAAAACCATTCAGTATGGTAGAGTCAATTCTGATGAACTCACACACTTATGAATTCAGCAAACAGTTCCAGAGTAGCTATTATAGTGTCCCATCAAGTCTAAGATGTTGTAAAACGCATCACTATTTTATGTTCCTCTGAAAAGATATAATTTGCAAATTATACCATAATATATGCATCATACCATATTATCTGCTATCAAATTGCATGTAAATCTTCTGATAAATTCATATTTGATTCCTTAATGATAGTCCTTCAAACATTGATCCCACCAGCTTCTCATTGTCTTGGATTTTCTTTCTTTTAGTCTAATGATTTCAGTTATATAAGCAACTCCATCAGTGTCTTCTTTTTTTAGGTATAATACAACATTTGCTATTCGGTTATTTAGCAACAGACACAATAAATGAAACTGGTTATACCTCATGTGACAAAATTTTTTTATTAATATCAATTTGATGCCTCATTGCTACAGAGAAACTTTATTTCAAAGCCAATTATGCTGTAATGTTTTGAAAGAGGTTAAATAGTAGTTAAATTCAACATATTTAGAAGCAAACATACTTAAAACTCAGTTGAGTTAGTAAGTCATGGTTGACTATGACCAACCTAACCACGTGTCGCGTCTTCTCTGCGGGCAGAGGGAACGCGATAGTACCCATGTGGGATCTTCCATCTAGTTAATAAAATTGTAAGACTTCATCAGCCCTCAACGTAGGTTTTCAAAATGTAAAAAGATGTCTTAAAATGGATGAAAAAGTCATGCATCAAACATGGGGTTAGACACTGAAATTCCAAGGAGTTAATTTTACTGTGAATAGAGAAACAAGTCAGTAATCAGCACTCAGCTTGATGATAAATATAATAAAAATCATTTACGCAATTTATATGCATACTTTATACATGGAAATTTTTTAATCCTTTAAAAAATTGCACGATGCTGGTGCATGACAAATTTGATCCTATATTCATCCTCACAGTATTGATAGCTTTTTCATTATTTTTGTGGAGGGGCAAAACTTCAGAATTCCTTACCTGCATTTGTTGCCGATGCTAAGTCTTTAAGGTTAATGCTTAATATTTCACAAATTGCCAGTGATCTAATGTGAGCCACATTATGTTGTACTAGAATTGTTTGAAACAATGCTCTTGACTGGTGCCTCTGGTTCTAATCACAATTCCCTCTAATCCAGCCGTACACTCCTCATGCTGGAGGATAAAGTCTGCACCCCTGTTATGGTACAAAAAGCATTTAAACTGTCCTGTTCATGTGGAAAGCTTTGTAGGAGGTACTTCACAGGTTCAAGTAATGGAGGAGAAGGGAGGAAATAAAATTGCAGACAGTAAAACTCCATAATCAGAATTAGAGATGCTGAGAACAGCCTGGGGACAGCCAGGGTGACATGGTGAGGGTGTTGTGGTCATAGCCTGCTGCTGGGGGTGAGAAAGACTCAGCAAGGCCTTCTGTACTGTAACAGAGAGAGAGAATTTATCCTATAGCATAAAGAGTGTCCTGGCTAGATTAGAGTCGCATCTGGGACAAGGGGTATCTCCAGGCAAGGAAACTACCACAAAAAGTCTTATAAAACATTATGGGCCTCAAATAAGATCAGGGGCAATTTGTGAATTATTAAACACCAATATTAAAGAGCTAAAATTGGCAGAGAAGGAATGCTAAAGTTCCACACCACCCCCATAAAAGCAAAGAAAAAAAACTGGCAAAGGTGAGAATTAACCGTTTTGGAACTCTAAAAATTAATCAAAGGTATGCAGCAACCCAGGACGCACACATTCAGGAAGAACAGCTGAAACTCTATAAAAACAGAAAGCTCTGTGACATTTTAATCCACCCCACCCTCTGTTCCCAGCTCAGACACAGCCTTGAAAATAACCTAATTACTGGTACTAGAGGATGCAGGGCAGCTATTATTTTGATCCATCTACTTTTTCCTGGAAGATAACTCAAAAGACTCATTTATTTCACTTGACTTCAAATGAACGTATTGCTAAAGCTGTTATTTAAGGGGTACATTTTCTTAAAATATTTACTGGTAAGCGTTTTAGACTCTGGGACCTGAAGCTACACATTAAGCACAGCAAAAGTGAGAGAAAGAAACTCAAGGAGTGAGATGTCTATGAGAGCTTGAAAAGCTCTGATGTCCTGGAAGTCTATTCCTAGGACTGTATATATGGTCTTGAGAGATGTATGAAGGCTCTAAGCTCCTGACTCCTGTCCTTAAGGCTCTGTGGAGGTGGGAAATAAAGGTTAAGATAGAGCTGTAAATCACTGTAATCAGTATTGAAATCATAATCTTGATGATTGGAAGACTTTTGTGGTTCTACGGATTCAAGGAAATCTCTGTCCAATCATTATCTTACCATCAAGTCAATAAAACATACATTCTAAGTCTAAAATCTGAAATCTAAAATGCTCCAAAATCTTCAATGCTCCCTTCTCTCAGGCATTTAGGATAAGAAGTACTCAACCTCTACTTCAGTTGTCATAGATGATAAAGGATTACTCACTAGAATTACTTGACAAAACTCGTTGTCCAAATAAACCACAGCTGCAGTCGCCAGCGGCAGCAAAACAACCTGGGGGGAGGTGGAGAGAAGCCAACGTCAGAGTTGCGCCACTGTAACATGCAAAAAGAAAAAAGAATGCGCGCAAGAAAGCAGGAAATGCATCTCTGACACACGTGCTAGACGCACGCTAACTCAGTTGCTCTAACTACAGTCAAAGAGTCCATGGAAGCCATGAATAAAGAACCAATGGAAAGCATGGTATCAATGACTTGAAAAATACAGACATTTAAAAAAGAGAAGTCTAAACAAAAAGGAACCAGATAGAAATTGTGAAATTAAAACGGAAATGAAAAATTCCAGAGAGAGACTCTAAAGCAGATTCAGACAGGAAGAAGAATCAGTGAACTTAACAATTGGAATAACTGAGTTTGAAAAACCAGAGAAAACAAAAAATAAAGAAAATAGCTCACCACATAGCTGGCCAAACTAAGGATAATGGGAGATGGAGAAGACAAGGGAGAAGAGGCCAGAAAGACTGCATGCGAAGAAGGCGTAGCCCAAATTTCCCAGTTTTGATGGAAAGTATTAATTCATGGAGCCCAAGGAATTTCAAATAGAATAAACTCACACACATCCATCCCGAGACATGTTACAGTCACACTCTCCAGAGAAAAAGAGAGTGTTGAAAGCAGCAAGAGAGAAGTGACAGCTCACACAGATATCCCCAGTGAGAATGACAGCTGCTTCTCACTAAAATCCGTGGAGACCGGAAAGCAGCAGGGCAGCAGGCTCAAAATGCACTTTAGAAATTAATTGTATTTCTATACATGGCAATAAATAATCTGAAAATGTTGGTAAGTGCTGATGAAAGGGAAAATACTAAATCTCTAATTTCGATTTGTAACTTGTGACTTTGCATATTAGATTTGCTTACTTAGGAATATACCTGCTCTGAGGTTTGAACCTCTCATCTTTATGAAAAAGAAATGCTATATTTGTGCAATTTGCAGAATTCAGTATTGAACTCCAAGTATTACATGCAGCTTCTCTCTCTGTTGCTATGGGCAAGTTACTTGAATGACTTCAACAGACTCTTGAACTGAAGAGAAATTGCTTCCCACTCAGTTATAATTTTACCATGCAGAGGCTAGAAACTGGGAATAAATAACGAAAAAGGTCATTCAGGTTCGTATTTAATGTTCTGTGTAGGATGTAGATGATGATTGGAGATGGAAACATGACCTAGTGGTAGAGAGATCTTGCTTTATAATCTGAAAGAAATTCTGGCAGCTCTGACTTTAATTTCGCTTAAGTACCTGAAGACAAAAAAGCCTATCATGAAGGAACAGATATGATTGTTCAAGGTATGCCTTCAGAGTAGTATCATACAGAAAAAATTAATCACCAATAAATAAAAGCACAAATGTAGATTTATTGCTATGTGATTATGACTGTGGTATCCTTTGTCAAGCAATTGCCATATCATTGAGATAAATGATGAATAAATGAAAGATGTAGAAAATATTTTCAACTAAATATTGTGAAATCTGTAGCTTTAATTATTGACAGTAAATTTGGTGCCTGTATCTGCTTACTCAGGATAATAAAACGCCATAGGCTGGGTGAGGTTAAGCCACAGAATTTTATTTCTCACAATTCAAGTTCTGGTATCTCTTCTTATAAGGGTACTAATCCTATCACCAAGACCTCACCCTCACAATGTCATCTAAACTTAGTTGCCTCTCAAAAGCCACATCTCCAAACACCATGACATTGGAGGTTAGCACTTCACAGGAATTTCAGGAGGGAGTACAAATCAGTCCAAAGCAGTGAATTCAAGATGTCCGTGATTTTTTTGTAACTCCCTTTTTTTGAGAACTGGAATTTATTTTCCATTAGCTAGAATCTAAGCTATCGCTGCGCCTGTCTAAGCAACAGATTATTGCAGAAGTGTCACTGTGTCAGTTCTGGGCTTGACCTTTTAGAGGGTGGACAGGCAGCTTCTACTTCTGCCCTCTGAATGCTCTCACTCCTGGAAGGCTGCCTCTCAAAACCCAGCTGTCAAGCTGTGAGGGGCCATGTGGAGGTGCTATGGTCAATATCCCCAGCTGTCAACCAGCATCAACTGACAGCCACGTGAGTGAAGTGTCGTTGAGGTTTTAGTCCCACAGAGCTTCCAGATGGCTGTGGTCACAGTAGTATCACAGTGCTAGAAGCACCTATGTGATCCCAGTAACACACACAACTGTGGGGAATTGCAAAATGGTTGCTTCAAACAATTAAATCTTGGCTGGTTCCTGTACAGCAAGTGCTAAACACAATGCTCACCCCAAATAAGGATTATGTTAAGTTGTATTAAAAGCTGAGTGTTACAGATGGCAGAGTGAATAGAAAATTAGTAAACTTGTCCCTATATGAACAATGGTGCCCGTTATCCAATAATAGATTACTTTTGGACCTGACCTTCTTCCCAAAATTTTGTTTTACTGGATCCTAGATAAAAAGTACATGAAAGATCTATAAACACCTTCAGTATAACAAATTGAAAGGTTGTCTCTTCTCTAAACCTAAGTAGGGAGACAAGACTTCTATTTAGATTCTTACCTCAATAAAGACTGGGCATTTTAATAAAATGAGAAAAGAACAGTGTCGAGAAGTTAGTTTGACATTGAAATTTCATGTTGTCACTAATAAGTTTTAAAAATACATTAAAACAAAAGCAAATAACCCACAGGATGATAAACTTCGTCACCCTAAAAGAAAATGTTTAGATTCAGGAAGCTACGAATAGAAGCCTCTACATGTTAAGCTTTTGAATTGACCATCTGAGTGTATCTGCCAATATTTGGACGGATGATTCAGTGATATAAAAAACTTTGGTTTGTCCCTTTGCAAGTTGTTGGATTTTTATCTCAGATTCTAGCGTTGAATTAAATGCAAACATGTGCTGATGTGGATTGATAAAGTTTACCTGTGTTATCTGAAGAGAAGCATGGTGCACTCTGATTTAGCAGAACTGTCTTGGCTACTATGGTTTGAGGGGATGGCTTTGATTTTGAATAACTTGCTAATGCACTCCCCTATCATTACCTAAATAAATAAAGAAAGAATGTTGTTCATCCTTGCCCTATTTACCTGGAAGGACTGTTCTTCAAAATCAAGTGATCATAAATGTCTAAAGATAATACAAAATGGAAGCCATTTTTTTTAGTTAAAATAGTTGTACTGTTGTTCTTGATAACTTTACTTCTAATAATTTTGTATTTTTTCTGTTATGAAAATTACTTTTTGAACTTTTCTGAGGTCCATAGATGATTGTTTAATAGATTGCAGTGTCTTTACCCACTTTGCTCATAAAGACCAAAGTTTAATTGAGACATAAAGTATGGCAGAAATATTGGGGAGAGAAGAGGAATAAAAGAGTCCTTTATACAAAAAATAAAAATAAAATAAGAATTTCAAGCATTTGAGCCTCTAACAAAACTTCTTTTCTTTCTAGCTCATTTTGACCCATCTAAGACCAAAAATTTATAGATCCTACCTCCAGTTTACTGTTCATCAGTTCCTCATGTCCTCAGATTTTCTCCACACCCAGCTTAGATGCTGTGGCCTGTCATTTTGGTCATACCCTTCCACATTCCATTACCACCTTGCTTCTCTTTCCTTATATATTTCTCCTAGAAAAAAAAGTGCAATTATATAAAGTGCAATGGTTAATTTTCTGTGTCAACTTGACTGGGCTAACGGATGCCCAGACGGACAGTAAAATTATTTCTGGGTGGGTCTTCAAGGCTATTTATGGAAAGGATTAGTGTTTGAACAGGTGAGCAGGTAAAGCAGATGGCCTCTTCCAAGGTAAGGTTATCAGTTAATCCATTTAGGCACAAATAGAACAAAATGGCAGAAAAAGGGTGAATTCTCTCTCCCTTTCTTAGCTGGGACATTCATCTATGCCACCCTTAAGCACTGGAGCTCCTGGTTCTCAGGTCTTTAGACCCTAGGAGTATGCCAGCATACCACCACCTCCACTCCAGTTTTCAAACATTTCAACTCAGACTGAATTACACCACAAGCTTTCCTGGTTCTACAGCTTGCAGATGCCAGATCACGGGATTTCTATAACTCTATAATCACATGAACAATTTCCCATGATAAATAGCAATCTGTCCAGCATGAATCTCTCATATTGGTTCTTTATCTCAGGAAAGTCCTAAGTAATACACAGTAGTCTCTTCTTGCTTCATTCACTGAATTTAATGTTTTTATGATTTTTCCATGTATATGTCTAAAGTTTATGTCTTTTGTTCTCAAATAGGATTACTGAATATATTTCATTTTTTTATTTTTATTCTCCTGTTGCTGAACATTTGGATTATCTCCAATTTTTGCTCTCATGAAGAAAGCTGCTATGAACTTCCTTGCACTTATCTTTGTGTAAACATATGTTATCAATTATCTCAGGTAAATACCTAAAACTAAAATTGCTGTATCTTAAGAAGGTAGGTATATGTGTGATTTCATCATTAACTGGAACAGGTTACCAAAGTTATTTTCATCATCAGTGACTAAGAGTTGCAATTACTTGGCATCCTCTCCAGTGTTGGCATTTGGACTGGTCAGTTTTTGATTCATAGCAAAATCACTGTGTAACTTAGTGACATTAAAATCGCATTGTTCTAAGCCAGATGACCTAGTGATAGCTCTCCTGTATATCTGATGCTTACTTCATTGTTACTGAGAATATGATGGGCATGACTTGGCCTTGTGTGTCTCAGAAGCTAGTAGAACTTATCCACATGGTTGGTCACAACACTGAGCAGAGGCAAGCTCCAACACACTTTCACTTTTCAAATCTCTGCTTGGGGTCATACTTACTAATGTCTCAGTAGCAGAAGAAAATCACAGGGCTAAGGACATTTTTCAGAGGTGAATAGATTCCACCTTTATTGAGAGTCGTTGTTAAGCCACATGGGAAAGAGCACTGTTTCAGGGATAAGAATTTTTTAGATCTTTTTGCAATATTATATTTGAAGATATAATCTTTATATTAATCTCACATAAAAATATAACAACCTTCATTCCAGAGCCTCCCAAATTTCTTATAATAATAATATCAGACTCAAACTTGAGGATCTAAATAAGTCATATCCAAAGGTGGATGAGTTACGAATAAAAACAGCAATCTAGGCTTAGTCAGGGAAGTAGAGCTACCGTGAATTGTATTTATTAACGGAAGTAGGTCTTACACAAAATGAGAGTAAATGGAGGGTTCTTGGAGAAAGGAGAAAGAGTCACTAATAGTTTGTAAGCAGTGTACCAGTGGAGAAGTCAGTGAGTAATTTTAGGGAAATCTGAGACCCAAGTACATTCAGCCAGCACAGCAGGACCAAGAGGAGGAAGTTCACTGAGAGGTGGGTAGGAAGTCAGTGCCTCTGTGTAACTGCCACCTTGTGGATCCACAGCAAAACACCTGCTGGTCAAACTAGCTACAGTTGGTCAACAGGGCTACCTGCCCAGAAGAGGAATTTGACATATGGCATGATGAGAAAAGAACATGCTTTAGCCCAAAGGACATGTTTGCCCCTGTCGGATACTAGATATGACTGACAAACTTACAGGAGTACAAGCCACTACTTCACTTATGTGCTTTAAATTTTATAAATTCCTCTTCTGGCCAAATCAAAAAAGGAAATTAGTTCACAGTCCAACCACCACATTGGTGCCTATCTTATTGCTTAATTTCATCAGTGTGGTAGATCTGCAGTATATCTCATTGGTTTTACCTTATCCTATCTTAATGGCACTGTTTACTGACCTGTCACATATCTTACTTGTCAAATGTCCAAGTTTTGTACCAATTTTCATTATGTTGTTGTTGTCTTTTTATTATGAAATTTTAGAAACTCATTCGGTAGTCTAAATACAAATCTTTGTTGTATAAATATATTGCAGCAATTTTATCCAAATTCCTTGTTATTTTTTAATGGCTGTTTTTGAAAAAAATTTATAATTTTAGTAATGTTTATTTTTTTGTGTGTTTTAAGAAATCTTTGAAATCTCAAGAATGTGAAGATATTCTCCTATATTTTCTTCAAGTAGACTTTTAGTTTTAATTTTTTAGATCTATAATCCATCTTGAGTTAATATTTGTAGATGAAGTGAGATATTGGTAAGTTATGCATTTTCCACAGATATGCAATGCTTCTAGTACAGTATATTGAACACATATAATCTTCTTTTGTCCACATGAAGTTTCACTGGCACCGATAAATTCATCACATTTCATTGTGCGTATATCTATTTCTAGACTACCTATTTTGATTAATTGATCTATTTTCCTATTCCAAACCTGTAATTATTGCAATTTTGCAGTAATTCTTAAAATAAGAATCTTCCAAGTTCATACAATTCAAAATTTAAAAAAAAAGATCCAGGTAGCTGGTATTTCTGTACAAATATTAGTACTGGATTGTCATTTTTTCAATTTTTAAAAGCAAAACTGTTTGAATTTTTATTGAAAATACATTGAACATATATAACTTGAGGAAAATTGACATTTTTATATTACTGAGTCTTCTATAAATATGTTATATTCCATTTATATAGGCCTTCTGTAATTTTGGCCTTCATGTAATTTTGGCCATATTATATCGCTTGGGTATAAGTTTTATATACTTTTGCTAAACTTATTACTAAGATTTTATGTTTTCTTTTGGTGGTATTGTAAATGCTATGGTTTTAAGTTCCCAACTTCCACCAAAATCTACCTTGAACATGACAGCTACACTGTTACTATTCAAACAAAAATTAGATAATGTCACTTCTCATTTTATAACCAACAAACCCCTTCCTCTATAAACACCCAAATCACATCATTTTAATAGCTTTTTCCTTTTCTTTTCTTTCTTTTTTATTTTAAAGAGGGACAGTGAGAGAGAGAGAGAAAGACAGAATCAATTTTATTGAGTTTTTCACATGGACTTTGTGGCTCAGACACTTCCTTGTGTACGTGGGTGCTGGGGTTTGAACCCGTGTACTTGCCCATGCTGGGCAAGCGCTGTAATTGCAGAGCCACTGCTCCAACCCTCCACCCATAGCTTTTTTTTTTTAAGTTTTTAGAGCAACAGTGAGAGAGAGAGAGAGAGAGAGAATCAATTTTATTTAGTTTTTCATGTTGTTTTCCTTGCTCTGACACTTCATTGCGTACCTGGTGCTGGGATTCAAACTCACGTCCTCACGTATGTCAGGCAAGCACTGTAACCGCTGAGCCCCCGCTCCAGCTCCCCTCAATAGCTTTTCAATATCTTAAAATACTCCATGGATCCTTCCTGGTCTCCTACCCCCACCCCACTCCGGCCTCCACAGAGACCGGTTCTTATTGTTTCCTCTGTCTGTTAGGGTCTACCCTCACTATGCCCAAGCTCTTCCTTCCCTGTCTTCAGGGCTCTCCTCAGATGTCACCATATCCTCTTATTCCTGACCACTTTATATAAAATAATCCCAATTCCCATCATCAGCACTCTCCGCCCAAACCATTCAACTTGTCCAGGTGAATTTACATTTAAATTTGTCCAGGATGTCCCAGGATGTTTGCTGATGTGTCAATCAGTTTTTAATTCCTTTTATGCTGAAAGTATCCCAATTTGGACAATAAATTGCTTACCCTACTTCTACTCTGACATTGCCTCTCATGTTGTACATCACCTGTTTATAAATTCCACGTGACAGTCTTCGTTGTTGTCTGCTTTATCTTCAACCTTCAGAGTCTCACCTAGATGATAGTATTCATAAGTATTTGTTGTATTAAGTAAGCAATTAATAAATATGTTAGTTGTATGACTTTGAGCAAGTCATTTCACCTTTTGAACTTCAGGGTGTGCCTCCTACCCCACTTTGTACTGCACCGACACATATCTGTTTTCAATAAAGAATCTAGAGAGATCATTTTAAAGCCTAAGTCAGACCACATCACTTCTTTGCTCTAAATTCTCTAACTGCTTCCAACTGACTCAGAATAAATACCATATTCATATTAGGAGCCTGTAGGCCCTGCCCCACTGCTGCCTCTCTAAATTCACCCTTCCCTACTTTTATCTGGTTTGTTCTACTCACAGAGGCACAGAACAGACCAAGTACCTGCCTATCTCGAAAAATTCACTTCCTGCTGACCTTTCAGAGAATGCTTCTACCAGTGGAGGTCCGGGTGGCTTCCCCTCTTATACATCCAGGCCACTCTTTAAATGTCACATTATTAGAGTGGTCACTCCTGTGCCCTTGAAGAGAAATTACAACTTCCTCCCCTGTTTTTACCTTTCCTATTTTCTTTACTTCCTTTTCCTCCATCTCATATAGTAACAACATAAATTATGATGTGTTGATTATCTGTCTCTGTGCACTAGAATGTAATTTCAAGAGGCCTGGGCTTTTTTCTGCTTTGCACCCTCCCTACATGTCTTTAGCCCCTGGAACAGATGTCCAATAAATATGTGTTAAGTGAAAGAATGGTTTGTTTATTAGGACTGTCTTTATTATCCAACGTTCTTCCTCTTTCAGCCTTAAACTTTAGTTGCTTTTTTTATCAATCGAATCCTTGGTAAGGCAAATTTAATTTAAAAGAATTACCCTTAAATCACTGTGCATTTTTAAATCACAGGTTTTTAAAAAACTCAGTTAAGCTGAAAATATGCACAAATGTAATGAGAGCAAAATGTCCAATTGTACTTAGAAGCATCATCCTCTGAATGACCAACAGAAGCTTGGAGTGCAGAGGAAAGTAAGGTGCTATGCATCTCCTTTAGCTCTCTGTGGGAAAAGGGGACACAGAAGGAAAGGTAATTTGCTACCTTTTCACTGCTTTCCCCAGGACTCTGCCACAGCTCATTGGTTGCTGTCTCAGATCTGCAAGCAGTCCACTCTGCAAGTCCTCATGTTTCCTTCCAGAGGTGCAGATGCCCCCTCCTGTGCCCCATCAAGACCTTCCCTCCACAGTTCTCAGTACATGAGCTCTAACAAGACCTGGACCTTCACTTACTCCACCTAAGATGTTCCAAGTGAGGAAACTGGAACTTAGAGAGGTCTTATGACTTACCCAGAACCACTCATTGTTGGAACCAAAGTCCAGACCTTCAGTTCCCCATTGCTGTTAATCTCCTCTGTACTGTAACTTGCTAGTCACATAAGCTAAATATAGAAAAGAGTCTAAAACTCCAGCAAGAGGGCAACAAACAAATACCTTCATGAGGTGGCTCACTACACAGCTATTAAAATTCACAATGCAGAAAACCACTAAATGACACGGATAAATAGAACCAATACAGTTAAGAAGAAAAAAATCAAATACTATAATCTTTTTTTATCATTTCTTTTTTTATTCAGAAATTCATTTATTGAACAATCAAACAAGCTTCTAATGAAATAATATAATATACACATAAATTCTGAAAATTAGATCAACCCTGATAGGCCCTCCAATTACCCACCCTTTCCTCTCCCACCCTTCCTTCCCAATACATCTCTACAAATGCCTTAGGTTGTATGACATTACACCTATCCAGATTTAAATACTATAATCTTGATTTTATAAAATAATTTTGTGTATTATGTAAAGGGTCTGTGCTTCAAAATTATATCAGTGACTATTTCTGAAAGTTGGAAATAGAAATTTTTTATGTATTTTTACATTTTTATATTTCTAAAATGAGCACTTTTGTAACAAAATATTTTAAACTTTTCTTCTGCTCCACACTCCTGATTAACTGTCTGTATATTTAAACACTAGGCCATATTAATGAATGTTAAATTTTCTTGTATAAATTGTCATTGTAAGAAATTAGATATAAATGAGTAGAAAACTGAATAAGCTTCATCGATGTAAAGAAATACTAGCAACTAAGTCAGAAGAAAGACTTACTTCAAACTAAATTAAAGCACCTAAAGTGAAGATTCTTTTGGGAGAATAGCATGGCTTATTGCAATCATGAAACTCCATGTTTTCTTTTTAATTAAGATGTTTTAAAATCAAATTTACAGTTTTTATCCTCCCCAAAGTTTTTAGAATTCTTTTTAACCTTCATAATCATCATAGAACAACACTTTTTTAGAGTCTTTTTTGTATCTTTGCAACTTTAGTTTTTGCCAATGTATTTTCAAAACTTCACAAAGACCCAGCGATGGTGCCTCATAGAATAGTTAAATTTGCTTTTTTTTTTTTTGCTTGACATAGGCATCTTAGTCACAAATTAGAATAATCAGATGTTGAAGTTTATAAGCATTTTGTAGATGAATAAAATGAGGTTCAACGAGTCCACATAGCTTGCCTAAAATATCATATGAATAATACATGATGAAGGCGGGTTGAAGCTTGTCCAAATGTGAGTGTGCTCATGCCACCCTGTCGTGTAGACTCTTAAATTCATTTGGAGTCACTTTTGCACAAGTGATAAAGTAGGAAGGTTTACCCTAGTGCTTTGTTGTTGTTTTATGTTTTTTTTTTTGTTTGTTTTGTTTTGTTTTCTTGCTTAGGGCCTCACTAAGTTGCTGAGGCTGGCTTTGAACTTGCGATCTTCCTGCTTTAGCCTCCTGAGCCTCTGGGATCACAGGCGTGCGACACCACACCAGGCTATCCTAATGCTCTTTCAACTGCTCTTTTCCTTGGCTAGGCTGTTCA
Source organism: Aplodontia rufa (assembly GCA_004027875.1). NCBI lineage: Eukaryota > Metazoa > Chordata > Mammalia > Rodentia > Aplodontiidae > Aplodontia > Aplodontia rufa. Next base: position 95,016 of record PVKS010004126.1, read on the forward strand.
GAGCATTGCCTCCAACTGTCCAGAGCCTCTTCCTGCAGCAAATTACCCAGGGCTGCTGGATGGTCCACATTTGAACGGTCATTCTCGCCCTCTCACTGTCTATCTGTCCTGAGCTGTGCTCATGAGTCTTGATCTGAGTAGGGACTTCTTTCCAGCTAAAGTGTGCTCTACATGCCCTGCATGACCTTACAGCTGCCTCGGAGTTTGATTCGTGGCTATCCTGTAGAATTCAGTGCGTTGTTGTTTAAATATCAGTTCCAGCTTCTGTTTGCCCCGCAAGATCTTCAGGGGCAGGAACCAAATCTTACTTATCTTTTTAGAAAGTCACAGTGCATAAAACTACACCTAAACTGAACCTCTAGATAAGCACAACTAACTTTAAGTCAGAAAAGAAATAAAGTGTCATTTATATGATGATGTTACCAACAAACAAGGTCAAATACATGTTTTGCAGATAATAAAAAAGGAGCAAAAAAGATGGAAAATCCATATCATAAGGAGAAAAAATAAACAAATCAACAGAAACTGATCCAGAAACAACATAGATGATAAAATTTATAGATAATTCTTACAACCATATTTCACAATTTTTAAATGGCAACAGCTATCCATCTTTTTAGCCCTATAATCCTGGTTCCTGAAACCTTTCAAAGGGCTGATATATTATACCTCTTGGTGCCTTCTCTCCCACTAATATCCTTCCTAATTTTCCACAGGTCAGTTTATCAGTGACACTGTACACCCATACATCCTTCACTGTTGGCCAGTGATTCATTTTAAGATATTCTCTTTAACTGCAGTTGGTGTCAATTTTTCATTATGTTTCTGGGTATAGTCTTTTGCATATTTGTTGAAATTTTTGGATCTATGATTTTATAACTTTCAGAATTTATGAAAAAAGGTTTCATCATTATTTTTTTTCTATATTCACCAACCCCACCCTCTGCCAATTTAGGAACTCCAACTATATATATGAGAGACAATTTAAAGCTTTTCCCATTACTCTGAGGCTCTATCCATTTTTTCAAGTGCTCCTTCTCTTTCTCTGTCTCTCTCTACTTTTGGATAGTTTCTATTGCTTTGTCTTCAAATTGACTAATCTGTTTCCTGCAATATCTAATCTCGCATCAATCCCCTTTAGTGTACTTTTCATTATAGACATTGTACTTTGCATTTTTATATGTTCCTAAAATGAATTTAGCACATTCAATCTTTCTTCTAGCTTCTCAATCATATAGAGTTCAGTTATAATTAATATTTTACTCTTCCATCTGCTAATCCTGTCATACATATTTTTAATCATTTTTTTGTTTTTCTAATGGAACATATTTTCCTGACAATTTTTATTGAATAACGTTCACTGTGAATTTTACCTTGTTGGGTGTTGTATATTTTTGTACTCTATAAATATTCCTAAGATTTTTTCTGTGATGCTGTTATTTGAAATGAGTTTGGGGCTGGAGCAGTGGCTTGGTGGTTGTG
>PVKS010004127.1:0-96496 GCA_004027875.1 Aplodontia rufa
AGTGAGACTCTGTCTCAAAATAAAAAAATAAAAAGGGCTGGGGATGGGGATGAGATTCAGTGCTTAATTGCTTCTGGGTTCAATCCCTGGTATCAAAAAAAAATGTACTTGGTCTCTTCTATTATTGGATCATTGTGTCATGTTGCATGGTTTAGAGATGAGGTGTCCCCCAGAAGTTCCAGTGTGGGACAACGCAAGAAGGGTTCGAGGTGAAATGATTGGGTTATGGGACCCCGTCATTGTGTCAATCCCCTGTTAGGGATTAACTGTAGGCAGATAGGGTGCGGCTAGAGGATACAGGTCCCATGGCGCCTGTCTTTGGGGTGTATATTTTGTGAGCAGAGCTTAGTCTCTCACTCTCTCTGCTTTCTGGTAACGTCCTGAGCTGCTTTACTCCACCGCACTCCTCTGCATGATGTTCTGCTTCACCCCAGGCCCCTAAGAATGGAGTCAGCCATCCATGGACTAAAACCTCCCAAACCATGAGCCCCAAATAATCCTTTCCTCGTTAAAATTGTTTTTGTCAGGTCTTTTGGTTATCGCAGTAAAAAAGTTGATTAAAATACATGGTTCAGAAGAACTGTACTTTAATTAACCCCACCCTTACTGACGATGTTCTATTTTTTCTAGTCTTTGGTTCTTACAATAAATGTCTAATAAATAATCTTATACTTGTGTCATATATCCTGTTTGCAAATACTCCTATAGAAAAAATGGCAAGACGTGTAGTTACTACAGTAAAGGGTCTAAGCTATTTTATTTGTATTTTTGTAATTAAGTTTATATTTGTTTACAATTAAAGTGTAATGAAAAGTAAAGTGTATACGCAGTTTAATAAATCCTGCACACGTGCACACTCTTGTAAGCATCACCCAGGTCAGGGAACAGTTCAGTGGAAAGTTTCTTCTCATGCCTCCTGCTGATGGGCACCCGCCCTCCATGGTCGTTTCCTGATCATCACAGATCGGTTTTGTCCGTTTCTGAATTAGAGTGCGTGCACTCCTCGTGCCTGGTATCTGCTGTCCAGCACCGTCTGTGAGCCTCACACATGTCTCTGTTCAGCCATCTCTCTTTCGTTTTTGTGGCAGGTTGCTGATCGCTCCGTAAATACACCACAATCTATTTTTCTGTTTGACTATTTGTGCGCACTTACTTGGGTTGTCCTAGCTTTAGGTTACCATAAAGGTCGCGCTGTATTCACTGATTGGAGGGACAATGGTGAGAGGCCTTTTCCATTAGCCACGTGCCTAGAAGTGGAAAGGGTGTGTGCATCTTAAGTTTTTGATGGATGCTGCCAAATCGCCTCCATAGAGGCAGCTCAGTGTAAAGAAGTGTCGTCCCCTTGCTTGACGGGTGGAGCACTCACCTGAGCATAGTGCCTGGGATAAAGATGACACTCTAACTGCACGGCACACCTCTTATAACGACAAGAAAATGCTTTGTGAGCCCTGCAGCCCACTCCAAAGAAGAGACTGTGACTTTGCCAAAATACCTCACTAAAGGGATCAGGTGAGGGTAAGGAGGTGCCAGAGAGCCCACTTCATCCCCAGAGGGGCATCTTCAGTGACTAACAGCAGCCCTTCCGTATCTGTAGCTCTTTATTCTTCCTGCAGCACCTCGACATGCACCAGTGGTTCTCACGCCAGGCTCACGTTCAGATCCTCTGGGGAACTTTCCAGAAATGACAATGCCAGGGTCCCACCCCCAGGATTCTTATTTAACTAGTTTGAGATGGGGCCCGGGCACCAGTCTTATAAGTGCCCCAGATAGTCCCAGTGGGAAGCCAGGGCTGGGAACCACTGTCTGCACTGCCTCTCATCCAGAGCAACTCTGTGGAGTGGAAGGAACTGGTAAGATGCTGGGGTGGGTGGAGGGAGAAGGGGTTGCCAGTAGTTTTGACAGTGTGACAAAGATGCTCTGCTCCTCATCTCATTTGATACCATACGAGAAAGGCAGCAGGATCTTTCCCATGATAACCAGGGTGGTGACAGGGTAGACGCCTGCCCCAGGCCTACCGGCTGAGTCCAGAAGCCAGGGAGTCTTGATAGAGGCAGCCCCCCTCGTGCCTGCCTCCCGGTCCTGACCCCCATTAGGCCTAGGGAAGAGACTGGAAGGAAAGAAAGCCAAGAGGCAGGGGACCTCTGCAGCTGCTGGGTTGGTGGGTGGGGTTTTCTTCCACGTGTCTTCTGAGCTTTTAAAGTTTTTATCAGTGATCTGTATTTTGCTTATAATCACAAGCTAATAAAAGTCTTTTTAAGTCATTGAAGTCAGTAGCATTACCATTTTCTGGAAAAGAAAACTGAGTCCCAGAGCATCCAAAAGGGCTAAATGACAAAATTAGTGCCATTGCTGTCTCCTGAGTCCCACAGAGTACTTGAGACTTCTCAGGAAGTGACAAGTGTGACCTTTACCTACAGTAGGATGGGGCTCCAGAAGATGCAAGGAGATATCCCCAAGGAAGAATTGCTGCTGTGTCTTAATGGGTTTAATCTGTGTTCTTGTAGAATAGCCAGGATATACGGGTAAATGAAAATAAAGCAAAATAACCAGAAACCTCATCACGCCAATGTTAACAGTGGGAGATTGGGATGGGGCAGGGACTCTTTTCCATAGTCTCTGTCCATCGGTAGATCTAGATAATCATAATCTTTATCCACAGATCATGCTGTAAGCATTCAGGTCTGAGACCTCCTCTTTTTTAGCTCAATGAGGTATCATGTGTGTGCCAATGAATAGAGATACACATCATGGTGCTGCGTAAATGTGCCTTAAAATATTTAGCTTGTCGCCTAGTGACGGACATGTGGGTTCTTTCTAGCTGCATCTTGTTTTCATTGGGTTGGAAATGAAAATGACAATACACTCCCATGAAAATCTTTGGGAATAAAGGCTTTTTGTTTTGTTTTGTTTTGGTTGTGTGTGTGAATGAGTGTGTGTGTGTGTATGTGTGTGTGCAAATGCAAATGTGGGTTTTCACAGGTTGAATTTGATTTAAATAATTTCATTTAAAGACGGTTAACCCACAGAGATCTTATCAAACCTCTCTTTCTCTCTTTCACTAGCATTCAGACACACACATTTGCAGGAGAGATGTGGTTGCAAATCCTCTTGGGCAGAGCCGGGCCCAGCTACCTGATGAGGCCATACAGCCAACAGCCAAGGTCAGGTGCTATCTGCCAGTCTGAGGTCTGGGCCCACGGTTTACTCTTAACAAATTCCTGCGAGCAAAGACAGTGCACACGTGCACACACACGCACACACCCACCCCAGCCAATCTCATCCTCCTTGCATGCAAGGTGTGGGGCGGTGATGGAATCTGCATGTCCAGCAGCCAGCATAATTGAACGGCTGAGGGCATTAAGTCCTTGATTAAACTGGTTGTTCATTTGAAGGGACAATTAACCCAGCTAATATTCCAACCAGCCCAGCGGGTCCATCCCCATCAAAGGACATATTGAGCAGATAATGAAGTGGTTGCATCACCTTTATGGAGGAGAGTGGGGCTCCAGGGTCCTTACCCAAGGCCCACTGCCTAGGCCATGAATATTTCAAAGCAAAGAGACTCCACAGAGCTGGTGTGGGGTTGTCTGAGTTTGAGTTTGTGGGTGGAGGGGGTGTTCCCCTTGGGGAACTATCCTTTCACAGATGAGATGGCCTCTCTCACTGACTTGGTTGCAAGTACATATGATACTTGGAGCTTCAGCAACCACCTTGCAACCATATGGGGACCTTGCTGGCTCTGCCCCTCCTCCAGGCCTTTTGCTTTCTTATGGTTTTCTTATGGTATGTCAATCATGCTGGAGTTCTCTATTTCAAGCAGCATGCAGAAAGCATCCTGACTGAAAAAATGGGTCTTTTCTATTACTCAAAAGCTTTCTTGGAGAACTGGAGGTAAGAAAGAAAGACACTAAAAGATCCTCTTCCCTTTCTCTTAGATGCCCAGCCTCAGGGTGAGGTCTTCTCTAGAGCATGCACAATGCCAGGGCCTAGCTCCTAGAAGGCTAAAACCACTAGCTGTACTCATCCTGGCCCTTCAGGGCTAGCAACAGAGGTGACTCTGTGGAGACAGCAGAACTAGGGAGCCAGGGCCTGGCCTGGTGATGTATTTAGGCCATTCGGGGTCAGAGCAATCAGTGGCCAGCTGCCAAACATGGCCAAGGTTGCCACAGGCTGAAGGATAGCAAGAGTGAGCAGGAGCAAAAGCAGCAGAAGAGCGCGGTGGGCAGTCCCAGCCCCCTAGGAGCAGCAGATCGACTCCCATGCAGGAAGCGTCTTTGTGGGGACCATGCTCTGGGCTTTGCCTGCATGGCCAATATGGTCTTTGCCACACGTGTGAGGTCAATACCATTACCCATTTACAGATGGGGAAACTGAGGCCCAGAGGGGTTGAGTGTCTTGCTCAAAGGCACACATTCAGGAACATGGAGGCAGGACTAAAACTTAAGATTGTACAAGTCCAAAGTCCTTAACCACTCTGGGCCAATTTAGGTACTGATGCACTCAGTCAGCCCGCATCCATCTTCCCATTTTGTGGTATTATTTGATCACCCATCCTGTCCCAGGCACTGGACCATGTCCGTAGGTAGAGTGATGTCAGCTATGGTCACTGCCTTCTTGGAGCACTGAGTGGACAGTGCAATGCACCACTCTTGAATAAAGCTGGGCACACATCCTGGCAGAGGGTCAGTGTTCTCACCCACTCATAGGGATTTTAAAAGACACACCCTCAATTCTGAACCCCTTTGGAGTGTCCTGAGCCATACAAGCACAGCCCCTGTGCTGGGAGTGGGTCTTGGCTCCATGCGCTCCTTGTGACGTTAAGCAAAGCCCTCCTTCTCTGGGGCCCCAATTCTCTCCTCTGCAGAGTTTGGATAAAAATGTCTTGTGTTTCCTTCAAAGTGATACTGGGGGCACAATGCGAGGTGCTTAAAGAGCTTGGTGAACCCCAGCGTTCCAGGCAAATACCCAGCAGTAAATCCATTCTCCCCATCTTTGAAGAAGTGGGCTTCTGCTTATTTTATTATTATTTATTTTTTATTTTTTGGTACTGGGTTTTGAACCCAAGGTCACTTTACCAATGAGCCACCTCTACAACCCTTTTTATTTTCTATTTTATTTACTATTTTAAAACAGAGTCTGGGGGCTGGAGTGGTGGCTCAGTGGTTTCGGCGCTTGCCTGGCAAGCAGGAGGACCCAGGTTCAAACCCCAGCACCACGTACACAACTGAGTGTTGGAGCAACTAAGGCCATGTGAAAAACTAAATAAAGTTGTTTCTCTCTTTCTCTGTCTCTCTCACTGTCCTCTCTCTTAAAAAAAAAAAACAAAAAAACAGAGTCTGACTTAGTTGCATAGGGTCTCACTGAATTGTTGAGGCTAGGCTCAAACTTGTGATCCTCCTGCCTCAGGCTCCAAGGATTACAGGCAGACACCCACAGGTTTCTGTTTTCGATGTCATCAGTTTCAGACAAGAACAACCTTTAAAGCTCACTTGTCATGTGTTACGGACTTGCTCTGGGAACCTCCTGCAGCCTCACATGTGCCTGTGTGATAGGTCTCCCCGCATTAGGAAAGTGAGGCCAAGGCCCAGAAAGGTTAGGTGGCAGGCTGAGGTTACACAGCGCCAGCCACTGGTCCAGGACCCTGCCCCTGACACCACTGTCGCCAACTGTGCCAGGAGAGGAGCTGTTGTAGACTCAGGTGCTTCTTGGGTTACGCTACAGCACTTCCCCAAGAGGGCATCGGGGAGGGCCAGACTTTCTTCCAGAGGTAAAGGAGTGTGGCTGTGACTCCCTAGTGGCTTGGGCCTGCAGCAGCTTACCAGAGTAAAGCTGAGCTTAAGATTCATGACTCACAGAAAAGGGGCTTGTCCCCAGGGTCTGTGGGATCAAAGCCTGTGCCCTGCACCTCCTGTTAACAGCTCCTCCCATGGGGTGCCCTGGGAGTGGTCATTTTCCAGGCCACCTTGGGAGGCCTCTGCACCTTTGGGCTGCAGAACTGCACTTGACCTTGGCAGAGACAGTCACTGTGGACTTCCCAGAAAGCAGAAACACCTTTTAACCCTCCTCTGGCTTCGATTAAACCTGACCCATCTGAGGGTTCTGCCAGCTTCTTTGGCTTGAAGATCCTTGGCTGCTCCTTTCCGAGCAGAAGATGATGGAAGGAGCCCCATACCTTCCCTTTATCACCTACTGATGTCACCTTAGGTGCTCAGCATCCTACCTGTTGGTCTCCCAGGAAGTGAAACATGAGGTCAAAAGGAGGAGGGGACAGGAAGCAAGACGAAAGTATATTAAACCTTAGGTCTTAGAGATGAAAATATAATAGGGTCCACATTCCCTGCCCGCCTATAAAATAAAAGTTCTGTCTGTCTCATTCTTTTTCTCTTTCATACATACACAGACACCCTTCTGTGCATGCAAGTAGCAGGACCATTAGTGTATGTGTACAGGTGACTTCTGAGCGTGGTGAAAGCATGTCCGTGTGGGTCTGTGTGTGTGCAAATCTCTGGGTCAGTGGGTGTGGATGGGGGATGTTCACATGGATGAGTGGCTCCCAACACATGGAGGTGCTTGCAGGAAGAGGCTATCTAGCCCATGTGGCCACAGCAGGAGAGTGTGAACAAGGAGCCTCGGGCCAGGGGCTGGCCTGCTCAGCTCCAGGGCCTGGTCAATGTGAGGGGGCCTGGTGGTCCTGGGAGATGAGGTTGAAGCAATCTGAATTTCTGGAAGGGGAGCTCCAGACTCCGGGGCTAACAAATCTTATTTGCAAAGGTCAAGAATATCCTTATATTATTATTTGAAAATAAAGTAAAGGCTGATTTTCATTTATCTCAATTAAAGGCATTTACAAATGATATATTGATTAAAAGGAATGGAAAATAAAATTGTCCCCCACCAAAACCTCATGTCATGATGATTCATCTGATGTTAAGGTTTAGGATATCCTGAGCAACAACTGTGGTTGCTAAAAATCCAGAAAAGATTTTCAACACCAAAGAGTGAATAAACTACAGTCAGGTTGATACCAAGCAGTATGTGCAAACAACTCTGGAGGTCATAGATGTCTAAGGAGTTGTGTGTGTGTCTCTGCGTGCATGTGTGTGTATTTGTATGCATTCTTGTGCATGTGTCTGTTCATGTGAGCATGGATGTGTATGTGTGCATTGCATGTTGTATGCATGTGTGCCCTTAGACATGACCCCCTTCCCCGTGCCCGGACCTCAGTTTCTGCATTTGTGAAACCAGGGCGAGGACTGATGGACTCTGCTTTCGGAGGGTCCTCTGCTGTTGGAGCTCTGATGGGTTGCTCCTCCTCCTCCCTCTCCCCTGCTGTCTCACCCTCCTTCCCTAGCTGCCTAGACCATGTTTCAGGCCCTCCAGGAAGGCCTGGGGCCTCCGCCTCTGTCATGTGCTCAGTCACCTGTGGCCCTTACAGCCATGTCAACTTGGAACAGTTCCTTCTCCTCGCTGGACCTCAGGTAGGAAAACGAGGTTGCAAGAGCCTCCCCCAGCTCGTTATTCTCAGCTCGTGAGCATCCTGCCCTGGGGAGCGGATGAGAGTTGTGAGGTGCTCCAGGAACCATCGCACACACCAAGCTCCCCTCCAGGGACATGCATGTCATCATCCTGGGGCCCAGTGCAGGGCTGGAGGGAGCGGTTGCTTTGGAAGCAAGTGCGGAGGTGCCACTGAGGCAGCTGAACCTATGTGTGTTCTTGGAGCCTCCACTCCTGCCGCCACCTCTCACTTCCCCCACCCCACTACAGCCTGATTCAACACTCAGAATGCGGTCTCTCTTGCTCCTACACACACACACACATACACACACACACACATACACACATACACCCTTGACTGCACACAGAATCTCTTGGGGAGCATCTAGTGATTGTGGTGCCCGGGGCCTCCAACCCCAGTGCCCCTGGACCAAGTGAACTGGGCTCTCTGAGCCCGCAGCTCCGCCACTTGCTTCTTTCAAATATCTCAGGCGGTTCTAACTCAGTGCAGGCAGAGAACTTCCACCCGAGGGGCTGAAGACTCTCCAGGCACTCTTGACAGACTAAAGCTCATGGAGAGCAATTCAAAGCTCTTCAGCTTTCATCTACCTCTGAGTTTCTTGCAAAATACACATTTCCAGATTCCCCAGAGCTGCTGACTCTGGAGGGCTGGCCAGGACTTGGAAATCTGCATTGAAAATCAGCTCCTAGTTCCCTGTTTCTGCTGCAGCTGGTGCTTGTCTCTTCCTGAACAAAGGCCTGGGAGGCTTCAGGAGCAGGGAGGCACAGGAGTGACTCCATTCCCCAGGCCCACGCATGCCACAGCTGCCTTAGAATAAACAGCATCCACACAAGAAGACCCTGGCTACCCCAGCACCGTCCTCCTCCACTCTCAGAAACACTTTAAAAGCCAATCTGAGGGCTGGGGGTTGAGCTTGGGGTGGAGTATGTGCCTAGCATGAGTGAGGCCCTGGGTTCCATCCCCATCGCCACCATCCTTCCCCCCCACCAAAAAAAAGATTCTCTTCCTTTCCTCACTCAATGGCTTCCCACTGCTTTGATGATGAAGACCCTTGTCCCTCATGCGGCATGGGAGTGACCTGCAGGTCCAGCCTCGCCTGGCCTCTCCCTGAGCCCTCCCCTGGCTGTCGGGCCTCTGAGAATGCTGTTCGCGCTGCTGAACTCGCTCTGGCCATCCTCCTCACCTGCCTAAGCTGAACTCTCACAGAGCTCCTGGTCCCTCGCAGAACCAAGTCACCAGGCACTCCCCAACGCCTACCAGAGCTGCAGGCAAGAATCCCAGGCCAACACCAATCCACAGCCCCCAGGAAGGTGGTAACTGAGTAGGTCTGAGCCACGTATTGGCCAGGAGCCTGCTAAGCAGTAGGTGCTCAATCAGCACTTGCAGAATGGATAATGAAACAACACAAACACACACTTTTTCAGTCTTGGTGATTCTTACCCTGAATAGGTTTTCCAGCCTCACTAAGTGAGCACGAAGGGGAATGTGTAATTGGGGGTATTCAGACAGTACGGAATGCCACCTGGGGTCCCCACTCATAGGAACAGCTGGTGGTGTGCTGCTCTCACCCTTGAACATTTTTTCAAGCTTCTCTCTCCTCTTCCTTGATTCCAGAGGTAATCAACACAGGAGCAAAGCATACAGCAGGTGCTTAATAAAATCTTGTTGGCTAAATAATACTTGGTCCAGAGCTCAGCACATAGTAGGTACTCAATAGTTCCCTTTCCCTGCTTGAAATGGTGACCTGAGACTCAGGGGGCCTGGGTCCTACACACACACTGCTCCTAGACCCTGTGACCTTGAGCAACTGAACGCCCTGGGGAAGGAGTCTGCTGTTGTGTCTCTTCCAGGTTAGGTTGCCTTGGTTGACAGGACTGTGCCCGGGGCTGGTGAGGTCTTGGCTGGGGCTCTCAAGGAGGCTGGTGCCCACCAAGTTGCGACTGGCTGATAGCATTCATCTGGTGGGCTCCTGGGCTGCAGGAAAGGGAACAGTGTGTGTTCCCTACCTGCCCATAATAGAAAGCCTCTCCTTCAATTGAGCTGTTTCCTTCTTTTGCCCTAAGCTATGTGGAGTAGATTGGATGAAAATTATCAAGCCTCCTCGTCTAGAATAAATATTCTTGAAATGGAGCAAGTTATAAATAAGCAAGCAGCAATATCCTGTGTTATGAATATATAATTTCCATCTTTAATAGCTGAATAGGCCCCAGGGACTGTCTGAAAATGGCCTGTCTGGCCCTGATGTTTTATATTAAAAAATAAAAACGGCTCTCAAACCTTTGTTTCTTAGCCCTTGGACAGTGGAGTCTCTGGAGGAAATAATGAGAGTTGAAAGTCTCAGTGAGCCCGCGTCCAAGGGCAGGTACTTTGTTTTCATAAAGCTCCGGAGGATATAAAAGCTCATTCAGCACCTGAGAGTCAAAGTTGGAAAGGGCAGCAGAGCTTATCCTCTCTAACTCTCTCACTTTCCGGATTAGGCAGTGGGAGGCCCAGAAAGGTGAAGTGATTGGCCCAAAGTCACACAGCTATGGAAACATGGTAGAAACCTAGAACACAGGCGCACCAGATTCACCAGGTGGTTGGCTGGTTCTGTCCTGCAAATGGCTGCCCTCAAAGGTGAGGGAACAGCCTGGGACTCCACGTTCTGCAGTCCACATAATCTTGTTAGGAGGACTGACAAGGACATTTGCCTCCTTTGGAGGCCCCAGCCCACTGGAGGAGAGTTGCCTCAGCTCAGAGGCAAAACTGAGGTCTGGGGAGCACTGGGCTGCTGGGCCAAATCTGCATCTCAGCCTAGTACCAGGAACATTAAATGATACCCACCTCACTGCCTCTGTAGCCCCAGCACTCAAGGGGTGGTGTAGATATTCACTACTCCTTCGCCTGCCACGCAGCCGGGTATCATGAAAAGACAGGCGGACCTCACCAATCCCTACTGACCACTGGCTCCTGCAGTTCCTAGCTCTGGATGCCCAACTAGCTGACTGGCTTCTCTTAGATGTCGCTGTGCATCAAATGAGAGGAGGGACAGCTGTGAGGGTTTTGACTGTATGTAAAGCACCCGGGAGGAGGCCAGGCAGGTTCAAAGTGCTAGGAGCCCCACTACCCTTCCAGGGCCGCTCGTGAGCTCTTCTTCCCCAGCCCACAGTGCCTTGAGCCCTGACTGGGATGAGTCCAGTGCTTTTGTGTGTATTCATCTTACCTCCCTGGGATACCACATCTTCTCCAGGGCTCCACATTCCCCTCGCTGGTCTCCGCTGGCAGAACCAATGTAGGACCAGCTGCTGAAGATTCAGGACAATGTCCAAGTGTCTACTAAGCACCAAGCACCAGTTCTAACAGCGGCCGCCAGTGCTAAGCCTGGAGTGTGTTACACTTAGAAAGGCCTTGACCCTTGATCCTTGTGTAATGCTTCAGGATGGGCCTTGATGCCCAGTGTTAAGAATGAAGAAGCTGAGGTTGGCCAAGGTGATTAAGTAACCTGTCCAAAGTAATAAAAGTAGATGTGGTAGGGCTGAGACCAGGTAAGGCCCGTTCCCTGGTCCCCACCACCTTCTTGCAGGATGACTGCTTTCTCTAGGATCAGAGCAAAGCTGGAAAATAAATGAATCGGGCATCCCCAGTGATGGTCGCAGGGTGGGTGGGGGAGATAGACGCCTGGGCCGTGTGTGTTAAATGTAAATGCCTTCTCCCTGAGTCTCGAGGTACACTCGTAATGATGAGCCAGCGTCTGAGGTTCTGATTTTGATGGCATTAGCTTTAATGGCCTTATTTTTTTTAAAGCCGTCTAATTACTAATCAGTGCTGCCTTGCAAGCTAATGCGAGATGTGCGCTTTGCATCTGGGGAACGGGCTTCCTGGGTGGGCTGCAGGAAAACCTGCCAGGGACCGTGCTGGGCCAGCTGGCCTCCTCCTTTGTGGGTCCCCCACCTGAACTCCAGCTCTCTCTGCTGTTTGACACTTATCTCTGAAATCACAGAATCTCGTTACCCCGGAAAGGTACCTGAGCAATTAGGTAACCTGACCTCACAAAAGGGGAAACTGAGACCCCAAGAGGTGCCACGAGTTTCAATAACTGGAATCTGTAGAGTTTCTTTCTAACTTGCTAACTGATTTCTAGCACATAGATTCATTTGCATTCCCAATTTAAATAGTCAAAAAAACTTTCCAATGCTAAAACCTCATTTTCTGAAGCTAATTTAGGTCTCATTTTCATTAATAGCTTGGCAACAATCTTGCAGTGGAAATTTCTCTCAGGTCGAAGAAAGAGCCCCAGCCAGTGAATCAGGCTATCTATGAGCCCCTGCTGTGTGTCTCTGGACAAACTGAGTCACCTTGCTGGTCTGTGGCTTCATTCCACAATCAGATGAGAGGGTTGGGTTAGCTCAGTGTTTTTCCAAACACTATTCTATAAACCACTCTATAGAGTTGAAAATCAATTTTTTTTTTATTTTGTTTCTGTGATCTGATGTTTGGGCAGTGCTGACTCGAGTTAGTCAGGGTTTTGTTTTTCTTTATTTGGGGACCAACATGTGTGCTGTGTACCTTCACTGTTGTAGTACAGTGCCTGTGAGCCTTCAAGAGGAGGCCACTTGTTACAGGGCAGCCTTGCCAGTGTCTTTCATAGTGCAAGATTTCTTGGTGCACAGAACAGGAAACTCTGGCAGACATGGCCCGGAGGTCTCCTCTGCAGTACCCCTAAACCTTTAATAGACAAGAATAACGGGGGCAGCTCTGAAGACGTCCTGTTGCCTAAAGGCTTAAATCACTGAATTCCCCCGAAGTCACCATGCTTTTGTTCAGGGGGACCCTCAGACCATGTACCCAGTGCCCTCATCAAAGCTCTCCGTGCCCTGCCTCCCCACCCCAGCCCACCTCTGCCCCCGCTCCGCCCAGCAGCGCAGCGCAGCCCGGCTGAGCCCACGGCATTATCCTTCTCAACACCCAGCATTCTCCTTCGCTTCATTCGCAGCCCTGCGCAGGGCGGCAGGCTCCGAGCCCCAGAGGCTGCCCCAGCTCGTACTCACAGTCAGAAGCGAAGAGACGTCGCACCTTCCTCGCAGGGTGGTTCTGGGTGGAGCATTGCCCTCCTTCAGCCCTGCCCTCCTAGCGCAGCGATAACAGCCCATCCTGGTGAGGCGGGCTGGCTTGGTGCAGAGAAAAGAGGCCTGACATCTACCCCAGCCCTGGGTCCCTAGAAAGCGAGGCCCGAGGCAAAGGCTCATGAGCTACCGTTTTCCAAGGAGTGCCCAGGAAGCACGAGAGCGGGAAATGACAAGCACAGCTGGGGAGGGCAGAGCCAGACAGGAGAACGCCGGCCACCTCGTGCGCCAGGCATGAGCAGCTGGTCGATCTCCTGAAAACACCTTTCAAGGCTGTGGCGACTGCTGCTTAGGCTAGCCGGGTGGGAGAAAGGAAGAAGAATTTATCCATAGGTTCCACTATGCCATTGCTCAAAGAATGTCCACAGGTAACCCCTCCACTATGCTTCCTGGGTGCACACGAACAGCTGCTGAGGGGGTCTTGGGGCAGTTCAGGCCTCAGCCTCGACAGGAGAGCCCCATCACCCAAGGGATGCATGCGCAGCACGGGCAGGAGATGAGCTGCTTCGTGGTCAAGCTGGTCTTCATTGGATCAGACACACAGAGCAGGTCTTGCAGCAGAATGCGGGGGAAACAAATGTCTAAGACCCTAAAGACAGGGGAAGGCAAGATCTGCAGTATCACTTATGAATCTGCGTCCCCCTCATACCACCCTTGTGTGCGTCTGCCCAGCTCACAGGCTGCAATCTGGGGCCTCTGTGTTTTGTGAAAACAGGATGTCCTGTTTCCTCCTATGACTAATGACGAGAGAGCCTCCTCCAATTCTCTGGGGAGACCAAAGGGAAAGGGATGAATGAAACAAGCCCCAGTTCCTGATGGGCATCATCCACTCTCATCGCCATTCTCCACCTCTGGGATCCTCATCCTCAACCCCAACAATCTGGGTGCCCTGATTGTTACCAGCAGGGAGATCCAGACATCACCCCAAAGGGGGCTGAGCCTCTGATTTGTCCTGTTCTTATGAACTGTGATTCCTGAAGTTGCTTATTCATAAATCCTCTTCCTTGGGCAAAGGAATGCCAGGACATTCCTATTGCTTGCCAGTCCACTGACATGAGCAACCTAAAGGGCATTCAATCTGCAGCCTGGGCCTGTGGCAAAGGCCTCTCTTGGTCACAGAATATCGCCTTGCCTTAATCACATGCAATTTATGAGGTCTAAAGCAATAAGAAATTCTATTTTTGTTACTTTTTCAATTTAATTTTTGAATAAATAAAACATTTTAAAAGTACCAAAATAAAATATTTAAAAGACATATAAAATAAACAGACTTACTCTAACTCTAATTTCCTTTCCAGAAGAAATCCACTGTGTTTAGTTTCTTATGAGAATTTTCCTAGAGATATTTTATGGTTATACAAGCAAATATAAGTGCGTGCATGTGTGAATGTGTGTGTGTGTGTGTGTGTGTGTGTGTATGTGTGTGTGTTCTGCTCCCTCTCACTTTGTAACACAATTGGTAATTCACTGCTCTGTTCTTCACTGTTTGAACTCAGTGGTATCTTTTATCCAGCTTCATAGAGCTCCTTGTGTTTCATGGCTATCTAGGATTTCATTTAGTGGCTGCACCAGAATATGTTCAATCTTCCTCCCATGGCGGACATTTAGGTTGTTTCCAATCTTTTGGGGTTGCAGAGTACGACAATGAATGAATGAAGTACAACTTCGCAGGAGATGTACATTTATAATTTTAAGGGCTATTCCACTTAGAATTTGTACTCATTCGCACTCGTGTTGGTGATGAAAATAGGTGCTCAGTTTTCTACACCAGTACTCTTTCCATGTGTTTTAATCTTTCACAACATGGTCAGTAAAAGATGCTATTTCAACACAGGATCATTTGTTTCTAGATTGTTTTGTCAAACTCTGGTGTGTTTATCCCACGTGACACTAGTCAGAGTTAAAGCTCCTTGGGTTTTTGCAGACTGGGCACCTGTGCCTTGATATTTAAACACAGAATTGAGGAGAGCAAGAACCAGGTTGATCTCATTTGTTGCTATCTTAGTTCCAAGCACAATTGTCACCTAGTAGATGCTCAAGAAATGTTTCTTGGATGAAGGGACAAATGGAAGGATGTATCAAATGTGATGCTGCTCCCATCTGTGTGGCAGTTTGTGGATTACAGAGTGCTTTTCCCCATTCAATCAATTCCATCTTCACCACAGTCCACTGAGAGGGCTCTGAAAGACTGATGACAGCCCACTCATCATGAATCCCTCCTAAGGGACAGTGTTGCATACTGAGATGCAGCTGTCCTGGGCCCCTTGCCACCATAGCCCAGCTGATTGGACCAAGAGGTAGGCACTTGATATAAAGGTGTCTTATTTTTAGGCTGGTCAGCAACCTATGATCTTTGAGAAATGGCTGGAAAAGTTGCCTTTCAGGACCTGGGATTTTGCCTCTGAGAGCAGTAGATTTGGGGCTGAATGGTCAAGAGGTTGCATTGGAACCATGGCAGCAAACATGGTTCATAGGAAAGCCATGAGCTATGGGGGCGGTCTGGAGAAGCTTGGAAAGACCAAAGCAAACAGGGTAAAAGGGAGAGAAGGCCTCAGACTCCCCCCAAGCCCTCCCCACCACATGGCCTTGGAAGACAGAGTGAGAGATTTCCAGTGAAATCCATGATTCCTGGAAATGGATTTAATACTCTGTCCCTGGATTTCCATGGGATATTTGAGTGTCCTGATAATAACTATTTCTCTACTTGAGCTGCCTGAGTTGGGTCTCTATGTCTTGCCATCCAAACGTCTCTGACTGGATCCCATTTCTCAGATGTGGATAAATGGGACTTTGAGCTTGGAGTCCAGTCCTTCTGCCAGCTGTGCCACTTATCTCAGAGTCTTGAACACATGAGGTAGTCTGTATATATGTGGCAATTGCCCGATTGGATGTTTGATTTCTCAGTAACTTAATTAAAAGCAACAACAGAGCTTATTACAGAATGTGATTTCCAAAGGTGTTGGCAACAGTAACTCCCAGCCCACGTGCTCTCATCCACTATGACCTTTCTGTGACTCCAGCAAGAGAGAGACTCATATCTATCTCCTCCTGAATTGAGCCAATCTTTAGTAATTAGCTTGCAACCAATGAAGTAGCAGAAGGGATACTCTATGTCTTTGAGGCCGGTCAACAGGACCTTGAAATTCTTGCTTGGCCTCTTGGAACCCTCTTTCTGGAGGCCCCTTTGCCTGCCCTCCCTGTCTCAGAACCCAACTTCTATGCCATGAGAAGTGCCATCCACATGGAGACACACTGAGGGATACTCTGATTAACAGGTCAGACTTTGACATCTCCCAGCCCCAGTGAATCAGACAGGTGACAAAGAAGCCTCCAACTGACTCCAGCCCCTAGCAGTCCAGCATTTCGATCTTCTAAGTCAAGACTCCAGACACAGTGGAACAGACACTAACCATCTCCACCGTGCCCTGTCCAAATACCTGATCCCAAGAATCTATGAGCTTCATTAACTAGGTTTTGTTTACCCCTCTGAATTGTAGGGTGATATATTACATGACAGGTAACTAAAATAGATAATTGGAATGGACTTTCTTTCCTCTAAAATCATGACTTCCTGTCCAATTCATGTCCATCTTAGGATTAACGGACGAATTCTAATTCCAGAGAACATTTCCCTAACTTGAGTTTGTAAACAATGCCAGAACTTTTCTAGGACTGAGACTGACTATAAAAAGAAAGCCTCTTGACTTTAAGCCCAAGGGAGCTGTGTTACTTAAAATTTGTGGAAAGAGAGGCTTCCTGATACATGAAGAAACTACATCTGTTTTCCAGGTTAAGCGCGCGCGCACACACACACACACACACTCTTACACACATGTGGACTGGCTTCCTGTGCAGACAATGTGGGCTCAGTTTTCCGGAAAATAGTTATACAGTTAGGAAATTCTCCAGTGGAGAAAGCCCACTCCAGGCAGTTAGCTCTGGGGAGGGTCCCTGGACACAAAGTTTCCTGGAGGAGAATTTCAGGTTGGGCATTACTAGTGAGTGCCAGCTTCTGTGTGCCTCCACAAGGGAGCCGGAAGCCCCCGGGAAGCCCCCAATGCAAACGACGTGTCCTGAGTAAGCTGCTTCCTTCTGCCTTGTGTAATACTTTGTAAACTGTAAAGAGCTCTCTAAAACACATAGCTAATGTGGGGAGCCCAGCCTCCAAGTGAACAGGCTTGGGAAGGGAAGAGGGGGGTCGTGACATCCTGAGGAAAGCAGATGTCCCTGGCATCTCGCCCTGGCTGAGGGAGGTGATCCACACAGAGCTCCTTAGCTATGTGTGACACTTTACGGTTTGTACAGAGGTCTGTCCCTCATTCATTTGCGCCTCTTTGCTTTGGAGAAGGCTTTATTATTTTGCTGGTGTGAACCTGAAAGCTCAGAGGAATTGGAGGCTACTCTGAGGGTCACCTAGCCATTAAATAGGAGAAGCAGGGACTGCACCTGGTGCCGTTGTTCCTTGTCCAGAGGCCTTTGCCTGGACTAGAGTCATGGTCTGTACATTCTCAGAGCACATTACCATTGGCAATGCTTCCACGTGCATGCAATAGAACCAGCAGGGCCCGCATCGTATCTCTCCTTACAGATGAAGACCTGACATTATGGTGAATTGCCCACGGTCTTTAGAGGAACAAGGGTCACATCTGGGTTCTGAGTGGGGCCTCAAGGCTCAAAGCCAGTGCCCCTTCCACTTGGCTGCCTCTCGATGTGCAACACGCATGAAGCCTTTCCATGGGTCTCTCCTTTCCTCCTCTGGATTCTGAAACATATATGAGCCCTGGAAAGAGAGGTCACTGCCAAACGCCTCTCAGCAGCGATGTCCCTATGGCCATTCACCAGGTATCAAGTAAGCACAGCACTAAAGTGCTGGCCACCCATCGTGACTGCGTCAGACTTGGGTACCAATGGCATCACTGTGCTCACTGTCCTTTCCCAGCCTCTGGGAACTCCCCACCGGCACCCCTGCATGGTAGAAGTCGGTGACCTTCCTCCCAGGTGCAGCCCATGGGCTGGGGTGGTGAGGTTCCTGGCCACAGGAAGACAGAAGCCCACAGGCTGCACAGTGATTAAATTCTTGGTGGTGAGAAAGTGACACTGTGATCTGATTCATACCAGTAAATATGTGATTTACATTTAATTCTGAGTAACCTTTCCGGGTTCGTCGAGGTGTGAAGGAATCTGATGTGGCTGGCTGGGGGCAGGAGGAGGTGATTCATATTCATTAAGACCTCCACATTAGCCAGCTGAAGGGTGACAGTCCCAGTCCACCTCCTCCTCCAGCCTATCAGGGTCAGGGCTCGGGGCAGGCCTACAGTCACTTGGCTGCTACTGGGGTGGGGGTGCAGGGTCGTGGGGAGGGCTGGAGGCACAGAGAGAGAGTGGAAGGAACATAAACCCGGGCCCCTGAGCAACACCGCACAGGCGGATGGTGCTCCAGATCCCTGCATTAGTGGTATTGATCTGTTGGGAGTGGGGAAGAGGTATTGACTGGGGAGGTGGCAGCTCTTGGATGCCTTGGCTAAGCTCCTTTGTAAGCATTTACAAGACACAGCAAAGCCATCTCTGGTTCATATAGCCTGGGGTGTATCGAGAAAAGCAGGGGAGGAGGGCTGGGGTCCAGAGGCAATAAGGCGGTGGCTTTGGCCCCCTCAGAGCATTTGTTCAGGTTTTGATTCACCTTTCTGGGGTCACCGAGGTGCACAAGGCCCCCTGAGCTGCCTCTCAATCATTCATTCAGTCACTGGCTCTTCCAAAACAAGTCAAGACATCCTGAGCAGATGATGCCACCCCTGGAGATGGTGGCCTGTGTAAAGGAGAGCACATAATTAATCCAAGATGCCAAGCCAAGCACACCTTCTCTGAGTTGGACCGGGCTTCCTGACGTGTGCTGGGGAGGGAGAGCCCACTGTGGTCTGTAAGATCTCTGGAGGAGGGCACTTTTGAGAATGCCTTGAAGGATAGTTAGGAGTTTGTGAGGAGATTAAAAAAAAAAAAAAAAAGTACATTTTGACGGAGGAGCTCAAGGCCAATGATGTGAGTGGGAATTCAGAGGTGGAGCGTCTCCTCTTTGTGACCACTCTCTGGGTTGCCTCTCCTCAGATCTGCCAGTGCCAACTCTGTATCCTGTCCCTTCCCTAGATTACCTGTGCCTGGGTCCCTTGCATGGAGCCACCCCTGTACCCCCTCTGCAAGTGGGGAAGGCTAGACAGAGGCAGACGCTGAGGACTGAGAAAGCCCTGCATGGCCTGTCACCTTCTCAGCTTTGGACAGTGGTGTCTGCCTTGCCTGATTTAGGGCTGTACTGAAGTAGAGGTGGGTGGGTGAGTCCAGGGCTTAGAGAGGAGCTTGATGGTAGTCAAGGCCTCACTCTGGTTTTGTTAGAGGTAGATTCACTTGAAGATGATGAGGTTTAAGCCCCTTTAGGTTCTTGCTCTAAATAAGTACTCTGAACAACAATGAAAGGCATTGCAGAGGGGACCAGAAAGGACAGCACAGATTCTAAAGACCAAAAGAAGCACCTAATGAGGCATCGTGAGTGTCTGGACTATGAGGCCAGAGAGGGGGCGAGGTTATATCAGGAGAGCACAGGAAAAGAAGAAGGGCAATGGGGAGCCACGGAGGGTATCATATGAAAAGTGGCATGCAGGTGCGCTTTAGGATTATAGTTGCAAACGATGCAGATTGCAGTGAAGTGACTGGGCTGCCACTTCCTATTCAAGGGGAACTTTACCCTAGCCTCTGGTAAGGCCCTGACTTTGTTCTTTTTGTTTAGATGAAGCCTGAATGCTTTGGCTAGCACTGTTCTGGACCCTTGGTGGAGCTAGAGGAAGAGAACTTGGCTTGTGACCTCAGGGGCCTTTCACCCCAGCTGGGGACTGGGCCAACAGAAGCCACTGGAGCAAAATGGATTCACAAGGGTCCTGCTTTATGTCTCCTCTGTCCATGAGGAAGTAGATCCAGGCTGATGAGAAAGATGCAGGTGTCAACAGCTCCGAGAAGGCACATGAAGGTGTGGAAGTGGATGGAAGGCAAGAACCGCCCAGGAGGCAGCACCGGCCTCCAGGGGAAGATAGCGCTAATGTGTAACACAGATGAGCAGCAGGCAGGAAGGCTGGGAGCCCTTTTGCCCAGCAACCAGGGCAAGAAAGTGTGTCGAGAAGGAGGAAGTGGTCAACAGTGTCCAGCCTGGCCCACAGACCACGGGGCATGTGGAGTGAAGAGCGCCCTTTTAGCAAAAAGGAGGTCAAAGTTGGCTGCCAGAGGCCAGCGTAGGTGTCCTGGAGAGGGTCAAAGCCAGATTGAGGGGGCAGGAGGTGAGGAGGTGGGAATTGCTTGTGAAAACACCCATGGCTAAGAGCTCCACCTGTGGAAGGAAGGTGGTGGGACAAGAGCTGAAAGGGACCAGGAGGCCAAGAAAGGGATGTTTTCAAGGATGGAAGGGACTCCGGCTAGATAAGATACTGGTGGCCAGGAGAGCGGAGAGGTAGAAGACACAGCAGATAAGGGGCTAATGGAGTGCGTAGGTCACTGAAGAGGTGCAGGTCCTGAGGGGGCAGGGAGAGAACTTGTCACAGAGAAGGGATGGGCATGGTGCCTGTTGGTCTGCAGGCTGGCGGTGATGCCCTGAGGCCAGTGGAGGGAGCAGTGTACGTGGGTGCAGGAGGCCCCAGGTGGGCCATCTCTGTGCTGCCGTTTTCTTTTCCCTTTCTCAGGTCACCCTTCTCTCCTGCACCTCTCCTACCCTATACCCCAGGAGAAAAAGAATACGAAAGGGCCTTTGTCTCATGACCCTGAGCCACACTGTGCTGGAAGACTGGCAGAGTCAGAGAGGTGAGCAAGAAGCCCTGAGAAGGCCTGTGAGGAAGAGGCTGGAACCGAGGGGGAGGGCTGTGGGTGGAGCAGGGCCCACACCTGAGCCCAGAGGAGGTGCCGGGAGCAGGGAGCATGCCCGGGTTTGTAGGCATACACGCACACGTGCACATCTGGGTGGGCTTGGAGGAAACAGCTTTTACTGTGGAGGTTTGAAAAAAAAAAACACAAAAACACAGAAGAAGGAATTTCCCTACAGGTGCATGGGGCCCAAGGGTTCAAGATGGAGCCAATTCCCTCTGCGGAGCCTTCAGCTAGTGACGAGTAATTAGGGGTGATATTAGCAGGACAGACTGGTTTTTAATCTATGCTTACATCTGCCACATGAAATGTCAAGGAGCCACAGAGTGGCAGAATGGGCTCCCAGGTGGGTGTGGTCCTGGGCTGGCCAGTCACGGGGATCCCAGGGAGCTGCCAAGATGGTTTGCTCCATTGTCCTGGCCTGTGACTCAGGTCTCCTCTCTTCCCTATTGTCCTGAACAAGGCCTCTCTCCTCCCGCAGAAGCCAATGGAACCTTGGGATGAACAAATCCCCATGTGCAGGGGCGGGGCCCAACCTCGGATCAGCTGGCTGGAGACTGGCTCTAGCTGCTTCTGTGTCTTCCTCCCAAAGTGGGCTTCTCAGCCCTATGAGGGCCTCATTCCCAAGTCCCACCCTGCAGAAAGAGCCACCACAATCCACACAAGGCACTTTAGTTTCTTTCTTTCTTTTTCCTTTCACAACACATACCGGGGAGGGGACGTGGAAGTTTAGTGAGCGGAAGATGAAGTGGAGAGCCTCATTTGATTTTCACGAAAGTTGTCCCTTGGAGAGTCACTGGGGGCTTGGCTGACCTCTGGATGGACAGGTAGGCAGGTCCTTGGAAAAAAGTATACCTGGCAGGGTGTGGGGCAGATGGGACCTGAAATTCACCCTGGGGCCACTGACCAAGCCCAATGCACTGACATGGCTACAGCCAACCAAAGGGGACTCCTTTCTCCAATTTACACAAGGGTCTGAGTTCTCCAAGTGCAGGGCCCTATGTGAGAAGCTTGGTGTGCCTGTTCCTAGCCAAGTGGGCCAGGGTGACCTCCAAGGACAGAAACCTGTGACAAGAAGCTTCTGGCAACCTACACAGGGTGCTCAGGTGGCTGGAGGAGTGTTGGAATTGGAGATTTGTCAGTTTACAGGTCTCTTGGAGGAAGCAGGGGTGGGTGGGGGTGGAGGGTCAGGTGGAACCAGAGCCTGCACAGTGATGGCCCAGCAGGGGAGGCTCGTGACCACAGCAGGAGTGGAGCAGAGCAGAGATCACAGAAGCAGCCGGGGAGTCCAGGGGCTGCTAACTCCTGGGAGATTCCTAGAAAGTCACTTTCCCTCCCTGCGGCTCAGTCTCCTCATCAGACAAGTCCAGAGAAGAGGGCAAATGTGAGCAATGATTTGGATTTGGTGTCACAGGAGGGAGTCCTAACTCTGCCACCAACGAGGCCTGTGACTTTGGTGTGTCCAGATTTCACCTCTGTGCAACCAACAACAACTGTCCTCAGCCTCTTGGTGGCCCCCTGTTCAGACTTGGGTTCCCTTGCCCTCCCACTCCCTACTCAGGTCCCTCCTTCCTGAGAATAGGACCATCCCTGGTCTGGGGGCAGGGTTCTGTTTCTATCAGCCCCTGGGGGCAGAGGAACAGGAAAGTTCAGCAGCAGCTTGGAAATTAAAATCAGAGGCATCTGATTCACCAGGGAGGGTGCCTCGTTCCTCTTTTTTTATTTTTAGTCGCTATTATGTTGGCAAGAAGGCCTGTGCTCATTAACCTGTGTCGCCAAAGCAGAGACTGGGAAACCGGCTGGTGAACAAACCTGCCCCAGCCAGCACCTCCGCTCCCAGCAAGCTATTTATAGCCTTCCTTTCCTCTGGCGAATTAATTAACTTGTGCTGGTGGCCTTGGACACTGCTGAGCTTAGATGGTGTCCCTATTGAGGCAGTGCTGGGAGCTAGTGAAGGCAGTGGGAGTAGGGAGCAGGTGGGCTGCTGCCTGGCCTCCCCAGCTCCAGCTCTGAGTGCCCCTGAGCCACCAGCAGTGGTACTGAGGGTCTCTTGTGCCTCAGCTCCAGTGTCCATGTCTTGGAGGGCTAGGGTCACTTCGTGGATAGTGTACATGTCACACCAGCAAAGATGGAGAGAAGGGCCATGCCGGGAAGCATGAAGGACCCATCAGCAAGGGCTTCTAGTCTATGAGAGATGGAGAGGACTTCAAGCCCAGCCTGGTCCCTTCACTGTTGGGGAAACTGAGGCCCACAGAGAGGCAGCATCTTGTTCATCCATTAGTTTTTTCAACAGAATTCATGCGCTCCCCAGTGAGTAGATGAATGTCAACCTGGATTGACCTCAGACTATCACAGGGCCTCCTTTGTGGGACCCTTTGT
This sequence comes from Aplodontia rufa, assembly GCA_004027875.1. NCBI lineage: Eukaryota > Metazoa > Chordata > Mammalia > Rodentia > Aplodontiidae > Aplodontia > Aplodontia rufa. The sequence goes on from PVKS010004127.1 coordinate 22,891, forward strand.
CTCACAGTGCGCAGCCAATGGGGACAGTGTCCTCATATTTGTCACCTCTATCACCAGCAACACCTGACCTGTTTCTGAGTACAGTAGAAGACTCTTCTTATTTGGGGACTCCCTTGTCTAAGGTCACTCAAGGAAGACAGGGACTACAATCTTGCCAGCAATTGTCTCCCCAGTTTTCCCCAGCATATTCAAGACTACTCCAAACACACCGAGGTCATATGGAAATGGCACTCTGGCCTTGCCAGCTCAGGGCTGATCCCAATCCATTAGGAGCTCCCAAACTCACTTGCTGAGATGGACTCTCCTGTGCCCCAGAGCTCTCTCCCTCCTCCTGGCCTGTATCTGGATTCTTGACCCCAGTAGAGATGAATGGATATGGACCCACACAGGGATCAGCATCTGTCAACTCTTGCAAGCCCAAGGCCCCAGATGCCCACTGACCACATTTGCAAACACCTGCTCTCAAGGCAAGTGGTGACCCAGCTCTGGTCCCATGGGAGTGTGGCTGTTGGGACCACATATCTCTTTTCTCTGTCTCCCATCTATTGAAGGAAGCATGGTATTGACTCCTAAAGGAAGAGGATTGAAGAGGGCTGGACCCCAGGTCCCACCTGTGAAATTCAGCAGCATTTACCCCTTGGGCCACATTACACCTCTGCTCACCATTTGCTCACGGGCAGCCAATGCAAGCTGGCCTCACTCCTGCTCCCGGCTCCATCCTGTGCTCTAGAAGTGGCTGCCTAGTCCAAGACTGAGGTTCAGGCCATTGTGCCAGCCTGGAAAGTCTGGAGGTCAAGTGCCTACCGTTTCTCAGCACCTTGAACCACCTTGCTGAGATTCCATGATTAGTCCTCATCAACACTAGAGGTAATATTAAAACCACTACAATTAAAGTCAGCAGCTTGGCCTTGCTTGGTATGGGAGAAGATGCGCATTGTGGTGGGGAGATTCCCCCACCCAGGTCCGCCCCACCTAGGAGAAGAGTTTCACACCCCAGACGTCCTCCAGCCAACCCTGGCCTCCCCTTATCCCCTGTGGCTGAGGCCAAGTTCTCTGGGCACAATTTTGTGCACAAAATTACCTCCTTACACCTGCAATTTTCCATTTGCACCTTCAAAATAGAGTGCAACTGGCTAATTGCCATGGCAATTAGGTAATTGCAGGTGCAATTAGCATCTCTCTAGCAAAGCAGAGAGGAGAGGAGATGGAGGGGAAGAAGGAAACAGAGAGGACGTGCAAGAGCTTGTGAGACAGATCAAGAGGTTGTGCGAGAGACAAGGAGGCTGGGAGAGAAAGAACAAGAGTGGGGAGCCCATCAGAGAAACTAGAATGGCTAGAAAGAAGAAAGAGGTGTGAGAATTACAACAAAAATGAGCCATCAAGGTGTGGACCCTCTCCTGGAGGAGCTGGTGGTCTAGAAGTGAGAAGGAGGCCCAGAGCCTAGCAGGAAGGAGCAGTGCAGGTTGGGGGATTTGTGGAGACAGGGCATCTTAGCCTGGAGAAGGTCTTCCACAGGCAGGCACAGGGAGCCTGGCATCCTGGCAGTTGCTCAGCATCACCAAGGGTCAGGAGATATAAGAGCCTGGAACTTCCTGCCACGGTGGGAATGTTCCTAAACTGAGCTGTCCAGAGTGGCCACATGGGTATGGAGGACTTGAAATGCGGCTAGTGCAAACTGAGAAACTAGATTTTTTATGTTATTTAACTTTCAGTGAAAACTTAAACGTCTGGGGCTGGAGCAGTGGCTCGGCAGTTACGGCACTTGCCTGGCACACACAGTATGCGGGTTCAAACCCCAGCACCATGTACACAACTAACTGTCAGAGCAACGAAAGGCACATGAAAAACTAAATAAAAATTGCTTCTGTCTTTCTCTACCTCTCTCTAAAAAAAACCAAAAAACAAAAAAACAAAAAAAACCACTTAAATGTCCATCTAGGCTCCTGTTCTGGCCACACGGACCACTAGAGGAAGGGAGTTGAGGCTCAGACACCAGGGTAAGTGCCCTCCTTTCAGCCTCAGAGACTGGGGAGGTGGCATCAGGCACTCAGATGTGGAGGTCAAGGAAGGGTCAAAAAATGGCCAGAAACCCCACGTGTTTGGAGGTGGCCTTGCTTATCAAGAGGAGCTGTTTAGTTGATCACTGGAGTTCAGGACCAATGCCCTGTTCCTCTTCCCCGGTGCCCGTAGCCCTGCAGTCTCTCCCAGTCTCCATTGGGTGACTGCTCCATGCTCATTCCCTCCACAGTCTGGGAGGAAGAAGAGCTGTGCATCCCACAGTCCAGGCCCAGACCCCATCCGGGACCACTGTCTGCCTTTACAGCAGAAGGAACTGTCAGAGAAGATGCGCAGGCTAACAGGGATGCCACACTCTAGCTCACGTGCATCACACTTAAACAGACAATGCAGACCTGGACTCACAGTCAGCATTGGACACACATACACACAGCATGTCCTCACCCTGAAGCACGGGTACGTGCATTCTGCCTCACAGACCCACTGCATATGAGTGCACGTGCACACTCAAGTGGTCTGGGGGCTTGGTGTTCCCTGTGATGCAGAGCTGCAGAGGCGTTTGGCCAGGCAGGTGGAGGTTGACCACTGTTAGCACCAGTGAAATTCAAGGACAGAGCCCCAAAGCCCTAATGTGGGCACACTCGGTGGGTGCCTTCACACAGCCCCCTGGCCCCAGGGGAGAAAGCCCATGTGCATGTGTTAGCCCCCACACAGGCATCCATTGTCACCATGGGGCTCAGAAGGCTGCACTTGGGGGGAAGTGCAACCCCAGTCCTGGCCATGGAGCAAACTACTACTGCCCGGGCCCTTTCTCTGCCCCTGCCCACCCCGTGCATTTCCGTGCTCTGCCTGTACCCACCCACCTTCCCTTATTACAGCTCTCTCTTCCCTCCCCATCTCAGGTCCTTTCCGGTTTTCCAGTGTCTGTCCTTCTGCTATGGTAGAACCACGCCTTCTAGGCCACATGAAACCCGAGTCCCAGGGCCACCTTTCTAGAAGAGTCTCCTTTGCCAATACTGAGGCCTGGTTGTGAAAAACTGCCAAGGCTTGGGACTGTGGGTCCTTGAAGTGCAAAAGCAGAATGGGTGTGATCAGCTCCAAGGCCAGCAGAGGTGACAGCAGGCTTTGTGGGTGATGAAGGGCAAAATCCCTTCATACAATGCACAGCCTGAGTGCACACTTATGCATCCGTATCTGTGTGTGTGTGACAGAATGTACATGTATGTGCGCATGCACACACTTGCGTGTACGGGCTATCTCCCCTGGGGACTGGAAGGGACTGTATGAGGAAGTTGCCACCCACTGTGGGCTTCAGGTTTCTTTTATTGTCTGTTGTCAGTGCGCAGAGCCCCAGGGAGGGCTAGGGTGCCCCCAGAGCAGCTGGGCTTCGGTTGGGCTGCACACAGTTTCACTGGAGAGCAGAGCACTGTGGCTAACCACAAGGCATGCGCAGAGGATCCCCTTCCCTGGAATCCTCTACGGCCTCCAGTCTTCTGCAATTTCCCGCTGTGACTGACACAGGCTTGGCTGTGGAGGCGGGTGCCATTCCAAGGAGCTCTGGAGATGGCCTTCTGCTCTGCCTGTCTGCTCTCTAACAGCTGGTGCTGTGCGGGTCCAGAGAGTTGGCAGGAGTCCTAGCCCTAGGACCTGCACCAGCACACAGAGGTGAGAGGTGGTGGGTGACAGGAAGAGCACGGCATTGCGTATTCAGCCCCAAACCACCTGCCTCTGACAGGCGATGGGACAGCTCCACCTCTCACCCGCTTCTCATGTTGCACATCCTCTCGTTTTGCGGCCACACACACACACTTCCATGTTGATTTAGATTTGATTTCACCTGTATGAATTTCAGGCACAGAAAGCACAGCAAGGGGCTTTCAGAACCCTGTTTGGATTCCCCTAAGGAAGATCCAGCAGTTGGGAGATGGGGTGGCACATGGTACAGAGAAAAGCATAGAAATCCAGTCTGTTTAAGGAGAAAACGATGTCACTAAAGGGATTTCAGTTGATTTTAAAATCTGTCTCTGGAAGTACTAGACATGTGAACTTAGAAGGCTCATAGCCAGGACCCAATGACAAAGCCACCTTGCAGGACTGGCCTAGGGCCACCCTGTCTTTCTTGGCCAGCACACTTGACAGAATGGATACCAACAGTGGGTGCCACCCCTGGGCTCTGCCCACAGTTGCCTTTGGAGAGAGGTGCAGCAGCAGACACCCCTGCAAGACCGGTTGGCCACCTGCTTCTTCACGTAACTCCTGGCAGTCTCAAGTCCCACCGTGGGAATGGAGACCAGCTGGGTGGAGCCAAGGCCATGTGACGGTGCCTTGGCTACAGAGGAGTCAGGAAAGCAAGTGGCCTCCTTTGAGAGGCAGGAATTCAAAAGTGGGGAATTCCTGGCACAAAGAGAAGGCACCACACCCTTAACCAGAAAGATGGACAATAGTCCAACACTTAGAGTAACCTGAGCCATCCGCCCCAGCTGCGCCTGATGGCCAGCCCCGGCTTCTCCCTTCGCCAGCCCTGCACTAAGGTCCTGTTGCTGCCCTTGTCCCTGGCCCTTGTGAAAGGGTCCAGTGAGGCTCTCTGCTTCCTCCAGGGCCCCATGTGCACAGCAGGTTTCTAGGGTTGATGAGGTGGGGGCGTCAACAAACCACAGGTTATGCCTTTCCGGTGACATTTGGCGCAGGCGGTGCTGAGGTCAGCCTGCGGCAACACTTCAGACGTAGAGAGAAGCACGGCTCCCAGAGATCTTGCTTTAAGATGCTCTGAGAGGAGGGCAGCTACAGACAGAAGAATCCTGGACAGAGCAAGGGGGGTGCCCAACTTCAGACCACACGGGCCGACTATGAATCCTAGCAGGGACGGGAGGTGGCATTTACTATGTGCCAGGCACTGTGCCAGCGCGTGACCTTCAAAACCTTTGCAATACTTTTATGAGTTAGGAAGTGTAATCACATTTCCTCCATGAGGAAAGCCAAGGCAAAGACCTGTTGAATAACGCACCGAGGCTACCCAACTATAAGTGGCGGAACAAGGATTTGAGCCCAGACTGGCTCCAGAGCCCTTAACCACTTTATAACATATTCTTTAAGGCTCCTTAGCCTCCTTACACCTCCACTTCTTCTCTTAAACATGAGTGCCAGGTGGACAAGGAACATGGCATAGTGGAGGAGCCCCCGGATTATGGTCAGTGACTTAAAGTTTGCATCCTATTCTGCTTCCTATTGGCTGTGTGACCCTGGGAAGTTGATTAACAACTTCTTTGAGCCTTAGTTTTCTCACCTGCAATATAGGGCAATGAGGTCTACCTGCAGGAAGTTTGTGGGAGCAATGAAGTTGTGGGTGCTTGGCAGGTGCTCAGGAAATGTAGGACCAAAGAAGCTCAAGCCTGAGCCCTCCTGTAGCCCCTGGGGTAAATAAACTCTGTGGCTCCCCAAGCCCACCATTGCCACTAGCACCCCAGAGTCTTAGAAACCTGGTGGGATGGGAGACACTGGGTCCAACCTCTTCCATGGAGCCATCCTTGCCTGGCATTATGCCAATCGTATCTCCCCATACTGGAAACCACCTCATGCTTCCTGTCACCAGGAAGCAACCTTGTGCCCCCCTCATTCTAGGCCCTAGAATTCTCAGGACCAGCTCTTCCTTTTAAAAGCAGAAGTGGAAGAAGGCTATTCTTAGCCTCACCAAGAAAACACACTGCCTCTCCTGCTGGAATCAACGATGTTCTGATAGGGGTAAGGGTGGGGGCACTGTGGATAGGGAAAAGCCCCTAGGGATGGAGAAAAGAATTCTTCTCAAAGGAGAATCGCACTCACAAAAGGGCAACTGGTATGTTTCTCCCTACTAAGCTGTAGAGGCTGCCTGGAACACGGTGAGGGCACAGGGAGAGAATGTGCCCTGGCTTAGTGGGAAGAACTCTGTGACCGATGGGCACAGGATTAGTACACACCTAGTATCTATTTGCCATTCCAGATCTAACTATCTGCCCAAGAGGCTTGAAACCCACTCTCACAGTCCTCTCTTCTGTGTCCTCAAGTTCCCGGAAGCAAGGGATCTGTCATCTAAGACACTGCCCAAACAGCTCCCCTTAGCCTCTACCCACTCTGTAGCTGCTGTTCTTTGTGTGTTTCTCCTAACAGATGAGGGTCTGGGTCAGGGATTTTCAGAAGATGCTGCCATGTAGGAGACACTTAGCAATGTCTGGAGGCATCTGTGGTTATTGCACTGGAGAAGGGAGGGAAGGTTCTTCAGGTATCTGCAGGGGGAGAGCCATCAGGTTGTCATGTGAGGCACGGGACAGTCTCCTGCAACACAGAATTACTTGACTCAAACTGCCATACACTCTGAGGCTTAAGAAGCCCATCCCTAGAGCATATACTGCTTTCTCACCTCATTAGAATTATCCACAGGGCTCCCTAGCCCAGCACCCCTAGCCTTCAAAGCTGCAAGCAACCTCCGTCTCTCCTTCACCACCTCCCCACCCACTCCTCCTCAGCTTGGTTCTCGAAACCTGCTGGGATATCCCCCGCCCCAAGCCTTATCCCCTGGCCTGTATTTCCACTCTCTCTTCCCACACTGCCTGCTTCTATCCTCATAGCAAGCTTCTATCCATCCTTTACAACTAGGTTAACACCACCTTCTTCAGGAAGCCTTCCCTGCCCACCCTCCAAGAGGAGTGATGGACTCAGTCCCCTGTGCTGCTTCTGTGCCTTTCAGGACCCACTGCCGGTGCGCTGCCAAGCCGCCCTGCATTTTATTCTGTTTATTTAAATGACCACTTTGTCCATATGACCATCTACCTCCTGAAAGCAGGAACTAGGCCTCGTTCATTTCCTTATTCCTGGCTAAACCTAGCATCTTGTCCATGGCAGCTCAGGATAGGCCACAGCCCACCCTGCTGCACAGCTGCTGGCCCTGCCTTTCTTGGTCTGATCCCAGGCCCAGCCCCTATTGGATTCCCCACCACACGGTGGTCCAGGACTATATTCAAGTCTGGACCCTGCTGTTCCCTAGCTGGGTGACCTAGAACCAGATTCATCACCTTTCTGTGTTCCATCTGTAAAATGGAGAAAATAATCCAACCTACCACATGGTTGTGCTGGTCAAATGGTATAATAATATGTACAAAGTGCTCAGAACAGTGCCTGGTACAGTGGGGGCACCAGCAGAGTTAATGCTGATAATGGGCAGGACCATCCAACCCCCATCATAACCCTGCCTTGGATGCCCCATTACTTCATGGACCCATTATCTAGGAACCCTGGCTGCCCTCCTCTAGGACCTGCTCACCCCGGGTGGGGCCTGGTGCCAAAAGCTCCCGGGCTTCCTGTACCCTTTTTAGCCAACTTCTCTCCCCATGGGGCCAGTCTCCTGTGTCCCCCATCTGATCAGAGTCCACTTAAAATCCTTGTAGCCCCTAGTAAAGAGCCAGATCTATTAGATTTACTCAGGAAGTCCTTGCAAGGTGAACGAATGACTGATGGGATTTGTCAAGTGGGAACCAAGGTCTGCAGGGGAGGAGGAGAGTAGACTGGGGTGGGGAGCAGGGAGGCGAAGCTCAGGGGCTATTTCCAGGCTGGCTGATTGGTCTTGACAAGCAGGACTGATGCTGAGCAGCCCCATTGTCCTCTGCGCTTTAAAAGGCCAGCGCCCCTCCCAGAATCTTTCCTTGGAGACCCGCTAAAATAATACATTTAGACCTGCCAAACCCAATCGCTTCCGTCTGTCAGGCTCCCTGTAAATAGCACTTCTTAGCAGAGCTCAGCGAAAATACGATTCCAAACAGCATGGGGGCAATCATACATCAATCGAAGAAAAACATTTTCCCCTTCCCTTCCACCAGCCCCCATAATTGCATTTTAAAACCATTCCTGTGTTTCTGGGAGAGACACCACGGTACCTGTTGCTTTTTAACTCAGAGCCGAGTGGCGCAGCAAAATGAGGCTAAACACAGCAAAGTTATTTTGATTTATTTCCTAACGTCGGAATTTGGAGCTTGCTGCGGGGATTCAGCCACGAGAAGACGAGCTGATGAAAATGTATTTTTCCCTGTCGTTACTCTTTTAAGTATACGGGTGTTTTATTCTTCCTTTTTGCCACTTTGCTGTGCTAGACTGAGCTTTATGGCACCCTGGCATGCAGTCACTTCGCTTCTCACTGTCAAACAGCTGCCCCATTCTGTGCTCTCTTCCTCTCTGATGCAGAGAGCGGCAGGGGCCTCTAGGAGAGATTCGCCTCTGGGTTCAGCATCGCCCTCTTCAGGGCAATGATTTCAGTGTCTAGCCCCTTTGCAGGTGGAGGAAGATGTCACCAAAGCCTCCTGGGCCTACAGCACCCTTTCCTGCCTGCCTGAGTCAGGTGCAGAGGGGAGGGAGTCATCAAGGCGCCGGATGAAAGGGAAGGAGAGAGAAGATGAATTCAAAGACAAATGTGGTCTCTGTGGAGGTGCACACCAAGGCAGAAGGATCACAAGTTCCAAGCCAGCCTGGGAAACTTAGTGAGACCCTGTCTCAAGATAAAATGAGCTGGGGATATAGCTCATGGGTAAGGCGCTTGCCTAAAGTACCCAAACTCTGGGTTCGATCCCCAGTACCATAAAAAATAAATAAACAATGTTGCCACCATTTTTCCATCGGCCAAGACAAACTCACCGGTGAATGTAAAATGAGGGAATCCGGCTTTCACAACTCCGCTACTTACCAGCTGGAGGTGGCCCCAGGCAGATCCCTACCTGCCCAGCAGCACCAAATAAAACCTAAGTCCCTGCCTGTGAGATCCAGGTTGCAGCCCCCAATGCCACAGCTGAAAAGACATCAGAGCCCTCCTCCACGTGGCCCAGTCCTCCAAGCCCCTCTGCCTCTGCCACCCCTTGTGCCGCGGCTGAACTCCCAGGTAAGGACCCACTTCGTCAGGCGGCACAGGAACCATTGGTGAAAGGGCATTAGCCTCAGGATGCCGGGTTTCCTCCCACCAGCTGCCTCAGCCCCCACCCGCATGCTTACCAGACCACTGCTAAAGCTCTCCCCTCCTCTCTGCAGAGCAGCTGCCCCTGCTGAAAGGAGGCCCCTCCTACACCAAACGCTCAGCCACCGCTTCATCTCCACAGAGATTGTTCTCAGCCCTGGAGGAATGCGGGTGCCAGCTGCTAAGGTTGTTTCCACTTTGTGTGGAACAAAATGGACTAGTGGATGGAAGGGCCCAGCCAGAGCCCAGCTTTCCCAAGGGCTCCATTTTAGGGGAAGGCCCAGTGAGAGCTGCAAAGCCCTGCCCTGCCTCCCTCTTCTCACCTCTGTGGGAGACCTGCCCAGGCCATGATTCTTGAAAGAAAGAGGCCCAGAAGGTGCCCACACCTCTCCATGGCTCTGAGCGGTGGCCTGCTGCAACTGAGCTGTGGTCACCTCTGGTCCCTTGCGGTCCCAGATGCACTGGGCTGGTGGAGGGCGGGGTGCACCTCTGGCCCTGCATGTGTTGGTGAGGTTGAAGCTCCTGGAAGTCCCCCTCCTGGGGAAAGCAGCTAGAAGAGCACTGTTTTGGGAGTAAGCCCACCAACCTGGGTGATTCGGGGTGGCCAGTGCACAGATCCCACCCTCATCTGCAGTTTCCTTATCTGGCCCATGTCTTGGCAGTGACCCCAGTGCCACAGCACTAACATCTGGCATCTCTGCTCCTCACACAAGGTAATGTCCAGTCCTTCTGTCAATCACCACATGTCCCAATCCTGTGCCTTTGGTGGAGAGCACATTGTATGTCTCTATGCAGATGAGAACCGTGGCAGTCTGAAAGGCTAAGAAACTGAATGGCAGATTCTGCTCTCCTGATCCTGGGGGAGTCTCCTGCACACCTGTGTGGAGAACCACCTGGCCATGTGCCCAGTGGGAGCTACTTGCCAACCAGTCTCAAGGGCAGGCCCAGAAAGTTGCCACGGAGACAATGTTATTACTGGAGCTAATGGCATGTCTGTGCCAGCTGGCAGCACCTATTATAGAGTCCCAACACTCCTGCCACAAGCTGTCCACTATTGCCCACCATGGCCCAGGGACTCCAAGACCCTAGAGCCGGGGGTCCCTAGGAGCAAGGCATGTTCACAATTCTCCCTTTGCCCCTGGGAAACCACGTGAACTTGGCAAGTCTCCCCACCTCCCCTGAACGTTAGCTCCCCCGTGCCTCACGCATGCCTCCCCCATTGGGGTGCAGTAAGATTTAATCGGTAAGCTCTGGAAAGCACTTAGAACTGTGTGCACACCTAAGAAGCAGCCAGTGAATTCAAGCTATGATTTCTAGGCTTTTCCCCTCTGAGGATAAGAGCTCCAGGCAAGAACCATGGTACCCTGGCTGTCACTTAAGTCTCCTTTCCTCTGCACAATATTTAAACTAATCTCTGCTTATGCTGAACCCAACCCCCTGAAACACGCTTCCCCCTCCAGTTCCCCAAAAGATGCTCAGACCCAGAAGCCACAGCTTAGAGGAAGCCATTTGCACATGCTGCCTGCACTCTGACGTTGGGGCCCCACAGTTCCTCACTGCCTGGTTCCTAGTTTCTGGATCTTGACCGAGGCTGAGTTCACTGGGCACAGAGCAGGCTCTACCTCTCAGTTCCCTGGCCACAAGTCTCCCATCCTCTTTCAGGTGAGCTTGTATGAGATGCAGTGCGGGAGCCATCTGGAAACACTGAGGGGATGCAATTGAATAAGTCATAGCTCTGGGCCCCACAGTGCCCACCTGTGAAGTGGAGGTCAAATAGTATCTCCAGTTATGGGGGCTTACTATCTGCACAGCCCTGGGTTCTCTCATCTTCTACCCTCACTGGCTTGTTATTTAGATAAGGAAGCACAAGCTCAGGATAGCTGAGTGATTTGCCCAAGGTCACACAGCAAGTTGCAGACAGAGCAAGTTCTGAGTACCCACTGGGGCTCTGAGCCACCATTGCTCACTGGGTCAAGCTGAGTGGTGCCACACTCCGTGAGGGCAGAACTGAGTGCCCACCTGACCCTCACTTCTGGTTAAGTGATGCATATATTATTGAACCAGTGATGTTAGTGATGCTGTTGAGCTCAGAATGTGCTTCTAGAACAATGAGAAGCTCTTCAAGCAGCGGGTGTTGAATTGCTGAGATAGAGAGGCCGTGGGAACAAGGCATGGAGCTTCACCTCTACCACAGAACACTGGCACAGGAGCCTCCCCTGAAGATCTCTCAGCCTACCTGGGACTCCTGGGACTTGATTTAGGGTGACCCATTTTCCTAGTCATGCAGGAGGCCGTGGAGCCACCCTAAGGGAGTGTTGGGCAGCTGTCTCCAGCTACTTCTTCCAGCAGGGTGGGTGGGGAAGTGGGCCCGGCCCCAGCTGGACCTGATTCTCCTGTGACGGAAAGTTCCAGGAGGAAAGGGCAGTGGTGGGTCTTGGACGAACTGAGGGGAGAGTTCCTCTGCCCTTCTGAGACTCAGCCAGCTCTCTCTTTCCCTGTTCCTTGAGGCGAGGCAGGGGAGGTGGATGGGAGTCCTCGGGGTATTCTCTGATCAGAGAACAACTGGGCCCAAATGAGAGGAAAGCGGCTGCCCTCGGGACTCTGAACAAGTCTGCTTCGCTTAGTCCCCTCCTGGGGGACGCTGTGGGGATGATGACAACACAGTCACCTTCCACTCTGGGTACCCCAAGGAGCAAAGCCCCAAGGGACTCAAGAGATCTGCCTACAAGAGGGAACAGGAGACCTGCAGAGCGGAAAGTTTGTGCATTCGATGACAGAGAGAGCCCACGCTGGGCTGGCCAGTGAGGACTGGGCAGAGTGGGAAAGATGCCTGGCCTGGGAGGCAGATTCCTTAAACAAACACACACAAGAGCTGGTCTGCGGCTATCAGCCTGGGCCCAGGCAGGTGGGTGGGTGGCTGTCCATTTTGTCTGCTTGAGGGTTTGGAGAATTGGCTCTCAGGTCTTGGAAAGGACTCAAATGAGGCATGAGGGAGGTAGTATTGGAAGATCTGCCTGGAGCCAGGGGCTCTACAGTGCTAGTTGGCTCCTCCTGCTGAGTGACCTGACGCCATGCCCAAGCCTCTCTGTTTTCTTATCTGCAAAGTACAGAAAATAATCCCATCGCACCAGATTCCCAAGAGGACAACAAGATCCAGCACATGAAAACAATCAATTATGAGTCTCACAAACATAACAGGCTGCAATTGCTCATACATGCCCAAGGCAGGATGAGTCTGGCTTCAGAGAAGGGACCCAAATTTGTCCCTCTAAGAAAGGTGTGTCAACAGGGAAGGCCTATTCAGAGCAGGCCAGGTTCCAAATGCACCCAGCAGGTCAATGCATCACCTTCCCAACAACCCTGCTCCTTGCATCCCTTTTCAGAGAAAGCATCGGAGACCCAAAATGTTGAAGGACTTGCTGACAGTTGCCACTTGGTCATCAATAGAGGAGCAGGAACTTCTGCCGAGGCCAGTCTGGTCCTAGAGCCAGCACTTACACGACATCGAGGCTCCTGAGGGAGGCATATAATAAGCCAAGTATGGAATTTGGTGACAGGACCACAATTCTTAAGGAGCCACCAACCAGAAGAGACTGAGTCTCCTTACAAGGCAGGAAGAACTGTGGGGGCATCATTATGCCTTGGAGGCTGTTGGGATGATGAAGTTGGGTCTTAAAATCTCATTGAAAATATAATTATTTTAACAAACTGGTCACAAACAGTTTCAAGGCCCTAGGCAGGACTATCTTGGGCTTGTAGGACACTGGAATCACAGGGACCACCTCAAAATCTCAGGGAGGCCCTGCCTTGAGGTGCCTTGACCTCCCTTACCCACCCACCCAGCACGGTGACTAACGGACTCCCGCTCTCTCTGTGGTTGGGGTTCCAGTCCAAACCTGATCCACCTGGACCCTTCCTAAAGCTGAAAACCTGCTTCCAGCCGCTGTGTCACCCAAGTGGGTGGTACAGGCAGATACTCTAGGGGGTGGAGAAACTGGAGAGCAGGGCTGCCCTGGGCCCCAGGGAGGGCAAGCTTCTGTTACAGAGCTTCAGGATGGGTTTCCTGGAGAGATGGGAGGGAGGTGGAGAAGGGAATTCTAGGCAGTGGAGAAGCCTGGAGGAACGTGGAACATGGGGATGAGGTGGGAAGATGGAGGAATGAGCTTGCCCCAGAGTGAATGGGCGATGACAGGTCATAAAAGGTCCAGGAACCATGACCAAGCCTAGACCGGCCATGGAAGACAGTGAGGAGCCATCTGCAGATTCTTGGGCAGGTGAGGGGCACGTGGAGGATCCTTCCGGTCTCTGTGACTGCTCTGTTAATCTGCAGGACAGGCAGAGATTCCCCCCACCCACACTGCCTGCCACAGAAGCAGCCACGTGACCCTGTGCCCCTTCACCAGGACCCGTGGCTGTGGTTTCTGTGGTCTGCTCTCAGCAACAGACAGAGCCAGCCACAGGCAGCCCCTCCCAGACCACCTCCACAACGACCCAGAGGGAAGGTGGCCTCAGCAGAGAATGGCCCATGCAAATGAGCACGGAAAAAGTGACAGGGGCTGGTTTCCTTTCCCAGGCCCTGGGCTGAGGTGGGTGGAGGCTGGAGACATTCTGAACACCCTCACCTATGTGTGGAGAGAAGCAGAGACTGTTTTCAGACCCTGAATCCCAGCTCTGGGCCTTTCTTCCTCCAACATAACAGATCACCTGGGCGAGGGACTTCTCCTTCCTGAGGCTTAGTTCCCTTGCCCATACACAGAGCAGGGTGCACGGCCTGGCTCTCTGCTGGTCTTTGCGCATCTTACTGTTTCCTCTGACCCAGGAGGCTGACCCTGGCACAGAGGGGTCAGGAAATGCACGCAGGCCCCAAGGGATGACATGACACAGGGCATGCAGGGCATCTGAGAAGGAGAGGATACCTACCCTCACCCATTCCTCTGCCTTTTAAACCCTGCATGGACGAAGAAGCAGAGCCCAGCATGGCCCAGCACTGGCTGCTGGAGGGAGACCTTGTGCTCACCCTTGTGAGGTTCCCAGGAAGATCTGACAGGCTTCAGAAGAGGGTGGAGCCCTGGACAGACAGGATTATGCCTCTTCTCATCTCCCCACCTGGCTGGCCAAGGCGGGAGGGAAGGTGTGTAGGTGGGACCCTAGCTCGGAGCGCAGTTGATGGACACACGCTCCTAGGACGTCCCCTGGAGACTTCCTCTCACCCTTCCCCACTCTGAGCCAGGCTGCCTCCTGTCAAATTCCAGCTCTTTCTTTTCTAGGGGTGTGACCCCAAGGTAGAAGCATCGTGTGCCTCAGCTTCCCTATCCTGGGAATGAGGCTAGTGAGCATTTCCCCCTAGAGGGTGACCATGAGGAACACATCAGCTAATCTGTGCCCCTGTGGACGAGAGCTCCATGCTGCTTCCCAGGGAGCAGGGTCAGAGGAGGCCAGAGGGTCAGGCCTTTGCCCAGGAGGGCCAAACAGAACCTGATCAAGTGGTAAGGTGGTGACTTCTATTCTGACGGGCCCCAGGGGAAAGCTCAGCCCCTGAGTGCCCTTCCCTCCTGCAGAGACCTCTATAGATGGGGTCTGGGCAAGGATGGGCTCTGAATCAAGTCGAACTAAAGCGGAAGAAAAGACAATGCTCCAGGGATGTTTCTATAGTTCCTTGCTAGAGAAGTTTCTCTAGACGTGTGGAGCGTCGGAAACTACGAGGACGGAGTGCAGCATCTCTCCTGCACCTGGCCCGGCTCCTGACGCTTCACTGCTCTGCCCTTTCACATGGATGATGACGCTTCTCTCCTCTGGGGAGAGGAAGAAAGAGAGATGTCACAGATAAACAAAGAAGAGGGCGTTATCCCAGGCATGGCTTCCAAGCAACCTGAAGAACGTCACCTGCAGAGGTGAACTAACCTGCTCACCTGAGCAGGAGTCTGGTCCACTTCTGGCCCTCCTGGGCAAAGTCCTCACCCTCTGAGTTCTGGTTCCTGGGAGTGCAGGAGGAGGTGGCATGGAGCAGTTGTCCACAGGGATTCATTTCCCATCCAGGGCCTTTGTGTCCCAGCAATTCAGGAACAAAATATCATTCTTCCCACTGCCCAGATAAAAAAAATCTGAGGCTCGGAGTGCTGCCATGACTTACCTAATGTCACTCAGCCGAGGAGCCAGCTGGGGAGCACATGTGTGCTCAGGCACCCTCCACCAAACCCAGCAGGCTGAATCCCAGTCGGCACAGCAGGCTCCGGACATCTGGCCCCGGCCAAGGCCTCACGTGGAGTCTGGCCTGAGGCAGGATCACAGCTTGCTGGCCTGCTTCAGGACCAATGGAAAAACAGGTGATGACTTGCCCTGGACTCTCCCCTGGCCCTTCCTTCCAGCATAGTTGAAAGATTGGCAGGGACTGCTCTGAGCACGGTGGCTCTGAACTCTTAAGGTCAGTATTTGTGGCAAGGGTCACAGGGCTGTGGTGGGTCAGACACTGAGGATAATTAGCAGCAGTTGAGAAGGCTGGAGACCCTTGGCTATAACATTGTGAGCATCCAATTCCCTCCTGGGACAGACCAAAGGCAGGATCTAAAGATACCCAAATGGTGGCCCGGTGGATGCTGAGGTTTTCATAGCCAGAGAAGTTGGTGTGCCCCCAGTGCAGGAGATGAAAGAGAGCAAAGACCCCAGGAACCAAAACTCCCAAGTGCTCACAAATCCCCACCCTGGGTGGGGCCGGGGAGAGGGCTGGATGGAACCTTCCCAGGTCGGACCAGAGAACCCCACAGAGAGAGGGCTGAGCCTGGGTTTTGCACCCTGACTTACCTGTTCTCATGTGTGCCAAGAGACCATTTGATTGACTATGTAACCAAAATATGTACTCCAGCTTTAGAATAGCGCACGTGAGCACCATGCAAGAAAGCTGAGCCAAAGAGACAGGCAGTGAACACCCAGCCCCCTTTGCCTCCCTGCCCCTCAATATCCAGGCCCTTGCGCTCAGAGCCCTGCACCCAGAAGGCTTCCTTCTTATAATGTCACTGCAGCCTTCCAGGTATCAAATGCTATCTTACACATTTACAAACAAATGCAAGCACTGTGTGGAGGGGAAGGGTGTGCGTGTGCGCATCTCTCCTTTCCTCCACTTTCACACAAATGGTAGCACGTCCGTACACCATCATGCACCACATAACGATGCTCTGGTCAGGAATAAACCACATATACGATGGTGGTCTCGTGGGATTGTGATGGAGCAAGAGAATTCCTATCACCTAGCGACCCAGAAGCCATCCTAAGGTCACAGTGCACCATGTTCCTCACATGTCTGTGGTGATGCTGGTGTAAGCAAACCTACTGGGTGGCCCAGCGTATGAAAGGACAGCACATACAGTTGTGTGCAGTAGCTGATACTTGACAATGACAACAGGTGGCTGTGACTTGCTGCTCTGTTCTCATCATCTTAGGGTGCATCCCCCTTTTAAAGAGGAGTTTTGTGAAAGAAGGCTCGTTCCCCCTGCAGCAGCCTCATGCACCTGTCCGCAGCGTCTCTGGGTGATTTGTGTAAACTCTCTGCGATGTTTGCACAATGAGGAAATTGTCCAACCGTTCTCAGAACATGTCCCCATCATTAAGCCACACATGACAGTACCCTGGAGCCCTTTCCTTACTGGAACAGATAAAGGCCACTTACAGCCCTTTTATAAAAAATTTGGTTTAAAACCATACTAATATGTATTCTGTATGATTCAGTGAGTTGATGAGGCACAGCTGGGAGGACCTCGGCTCCACATACTGTCGCTAAGTTCACATGTGAGGTGGTTGTGCTGCCCATGGTGAAGAATCCATTGTACGGACGCTGTTGCACTCAATCAGTCCCTCGCTGATTAATATTCAAGCAATTTCCCAGCGTCTGCTTTTATAAGCAGTGCCACAAACGAAAGACGAATGACAGCGTTTACCCTTCCCACATTCGTCTGCATGATAAATTCCTAGAATTGGATGTGCTGGGTCAAAGGGAAGAGCTTGGGCAGATGTTGCCCAATGGCTCTCAGAGGTGGCACTCATTCCCATTCCTGCCGGTCCTACGTGCCAGCGCCGGTCCCCTGTGCCCTCAGCAGCACAGCGCTGCCACGCTTTTGATCTCGTTCAATCTGATGGTTGAAAGAGGGTCTCTTATTGAAGTTTTAATTTGCATTTCTTTTATGAGTAAGGCTGTGTAATTTTTCATATATTTAAGAGCCATTTATATATTCTTTCGAAAGCTGGCTTCCTCTATTTTGACTATTTTTAATTGGGTTATTGTTTTTTCTTGTTGCCAGGTAAGAAAACTTTGTACATTAAAGAACCGTGTCTTCTCTCCGCAGCGGGAATCCAAGTTTGACTTCTCGGTTGGTCATTCATCATCATGCCTGGGCTCCAGCGTTACCTGTGCATCCTCCGAAGTTCAAAGGCTGTAGAGAAGGGAGGCGAGCCCCTCACCTCCTGTGTGGCTCCCCCTTGAGAGCCTGGGCGGGGGCTTTGTGGATCTCTGAAATCGCTTGTGGTTCCACCAGTCTTGGGTAAGTCTACAGTTCAAATTATCAGCGATGGGACTTGGTGCTGTGTGGTGAAAGAGGTGAGAATGGGCTGGCAGAGGGACAGGAATGAGGAAGTCGGGGAACCAAAGCCAAACTGCCTCCTTTAGGGCTGCTGTGGGCAGAGTTGGCGGCCATCACCTCTTCCCATGGACCAGGGTTTCTCAAACTGTTCTCTGCAGGGGCGGCCAGAATGCTTAGCTAAAACCCAAAGGGAGCTGAATCTCTACACCGTGACAAAGGAGGGCTCTGTCCCTCTCAACTGGAGAGTTCTGGCTTCCCGCAGACCCTGCTTCTGGCAGGTTGCCCAGCCAGAACTCTAGGGTCCCAGACCCAGGCTTCATCTTGTAGGAGGGAGGTCAATGCCCAGAAGGCCCAAGGCATTAGCCTGAGGTCACTGGCAAGAGAGGAGCAGCAGCAACACGGGAATGGAGGGTTCCTGGTGGCTGCGAGCTGTTCTGCACCTGGGCTGGGTCCTGGGAAGCCTCCGGAGAAAGGCAACTTGTCAACGGGATCTGGTGCTTACACAAGCACTCCCCACACCTCATTTCATTCTCCCCAGCGACTCCGTGGGGTGAGCTCTTTGACACATAAGGAAACTGAGGCAAATCTTCGTAGACACATTCAACAGAAGTGGAGCAGGCCTCAGAGGAAAGAGCAGTGATTGCTGAGCAGAGAAGCCCAGGCCGAGGGCTGGGAACAGGATCCCATTAGTTCACAGTCTGGGGAGCAGGCCCCTGGCAGAGGATTCCTGCCTCCCCTCTCTCTCACTCCCCTCTGGGGGCTGAGCTACCCTTTGCTGTGTCCTTGAATAAACTCTCTAACAGAGCACAGCTCTGTCTTCCTGCCCTCAGTCACTACTCTGTTACCTTTGTCACATGAACAGAGAGAAGCATTCAGGCCCAGAACAGGGGGTGGGGGGCACTGCTCTGTAGAAAGGGTTAGACCCGCTCTGGCTTGGAGCTGGATGCCTGCCATGAACTTGAGAGGCCTCTGTGCATTCTTGCCCAGGAAGGTCTTGGGCCAGATCATGCCTGTGTCCTTTGGCACCCTGAACAGCGCCTGGTTCTGGGCAGTGATAACCCTCCCAGAGCACCTAGTAGTCTTTGTCACACTCCTCTTCCAGGGCACTGCCTGATGGGGACTCCTGGGAGGTTTAGGTGGGTGGCCGCCAGGGAGGTCCTGCCTATCTCCATTGCCCAGTCACCTGGCAGACATCCATAAATGTTTGCTGAATGACTGAATGAGTGTAAATGACGAAATGAACTTCTCTGCTTTGCCATAGGTCACACATCTGAATAGCCAGTGAGGAGCCAATGAGTGCATCAGGTTTATTGATGCCTGTCACTGGAGCACAATCACCCTGCTTCAGAAGCATGGGTGAATGCATCCTTGAGCAGAAGGTCTGCAAGCCACACCCCAGAGAGGAGGTCCTGCTTGGGAGCCCTGGGCTTGCAGAAGAGGGCAGGGTGAGGGTCTGGAGAGAAAGAGACCTGCACATTGAATAGCTCCCAGTTCCGCTCCCTCCCCCAGCTCCATGGCCTCTCTCTTACTGCCTTTTTCACCAACCTTTCAACAACCAGAATGAGAAGATCCCTTGTGCCTGCAGAGCTGGGGATACTAGGCTGTGCCCCCAGATCTTTCAGTCAGAGTCTCCTGATTTAAATTCTGTAGACTTCCAGCCGGAGTAGGCCAGGTAGGCACTGAAGACTAGGTTTCAGCTCAGGTGAGAATGGGTTAAGGGGCCTGGTGTCCATCTTAGCTCTCTAGAGCAGCAGTCAGGAAGGGGTGGGATGTGAACAGCAGATGGGTTTGCAGAAAGGCAGGTGGCAGACCAGGCTGGGGCAATTCCCGTATCTCCATCCACAACCTCCTCCCTGCTTCTGGGCAACGCCAGCCCAGGAAAATGCAGTGAGGGCCATCTTTTCAGTTCTGTAAAATGCCAGCCCTGTTCCCATTGTCTTCCTAACTGAGGAGAAGCCCCTTTGCCCCTGGACCTGTCCTGTGACAGAAGACTCCTGCAGCCCACTGTCTCCACCAAGACATGGAATCATTTCATCCCCTGAAGCACTGAACTCTCCCTGTCTCCCACCCTGCCCTCCCTGGCAGACTCTCATACATTTCTTGGATTTATTTGAGTGGAATGGAATTGACTTGCATCTAATTGAAGTGAGTAGAATTGAATGCCAGATTACAGGCTTCATCAGAGCCCACAGAAATTTGGTTTTCCTAAATGCTAGTCCACAGATCTGAAAAAATGCATTTTGACCCCTCGATTCTATCTTCTCCTTGGGGATGGTGGGTGGATGAAAGGCATATATCAGGAAGTAGCAGTGGGAAGGGGGCAAGGGAAGAGACTAAGGGAGTGGGCTTCAGTGATGGCTCTTTCTGGAAAATGTGAATTTCCAGCAACCTCCTCCTTTTCTTTCCAAATTGAGCATTAAAATGCCAAAAAGTCTTGTTCTGGAAGCTGAGTAGAAGTCCTTTGAAGGTTCTTCCCTCGCTCTGATTGCAGGTGGCAACGTGAAGGCCCATAATGTTCTGATGGATGAGCTCCATGGCAGGACACCTGGAGAACATCTGGAAGAGATTGGCAGGAAGGCTGCTAGCATCCCGGGAGTGAACGACAGCATCACAAGGCAAAACCAGACATCTCCAGGGTCTGCTCTGCTGACCCCAGCAGTGGGAAGCAAGCCCTCCAGCAAGCAGCTCACCCTTGGGGTCTGCAATTCCTTCTCAGTCTCCTTTGCATCCCAGGCCTCTGAATGGTAAATGCTGGTTTCCTGCAGGGTCAGGTCACCTCTTCTCCTGACACTACTCCTTCTCCTGGGCAAACCCACCCACTTCCTCTTTGGTGGGCAGAGAAGCCCTGCCTCAGTTACTTCCACCATGCTGGCTTAGCCACCACAAAATAACTCAGAGCTCTCTGTCTCCACAGATATCCTGACCTCAGGCCCAGACAGCCTCCCTAACTTCCCCACCACTGCTTCAAACTCTAGGGCTAACACCCTCCTCTGGCCTTCCCCTGCTCAGCAAATGGCGGCAGCATCCACCTTGGTGCCCAAGTTAGAAATAAATGTGCTCTTTGGCAGCTCCTTTACCCTCCACAACCCACTGAGCCCCAAACCAGGAAGTTTGGCCCCCAAAACATCTCTCAGCTTCCTCCATTTGTCTCCATCTCGGTCACCCAAGTCTCTTCTCTCTCTTGCCTGAATAAATGCAGCAGCCTCCTAACTGCCCTCCCCATACCTACTGATGCCCCTTGTGATTCATACCCTACCTGCTGCCAGAGTGCTATTGTCAGCCAGAGTGCTATTGTCAAATGCGAGTCAGATCAGATCAACAGCAGCCATAAAAGCCAAAAGTTATTTTCCATTAATTTGGAGTTAAAGGTCCAACTCATTATTATGGGGAAAAAAATCCTACCAGCCCTCCCCAATTTCTTCCTCTGGGTACCTGACATGGTCACTTCTGTCCTGCTCAGGACGTTTACATGAGCCATCTCCTAGGCCTGGAATGTTCTTCCCTTTCTCTTTCCTGTAGTTAACTTCTATTTGTCCTTCAAATCATGTCAGGGAAGATTTGCTTGACCTCCCTGACCAGGTCAGGCCCCTCCAGTGAAGACCTTCTCACACTGAGTACCTGTCACTTTGTTACTAGTCCCAGCTGAAATGGTGCATTTGTTGGTGTGGCCATCTGACTAGCATTTTTTTCCCACTCTGGACTATAAGACAGAGGTTTCTGTTTTGGCTTACCATCCTATTCCCAGGATCCAGTTCTGTGCCTTACATAGCTGGAGCTCCACGTGGAATGAATGAATGAATGAATGAGGAATGAGTAAATACCAGTGGGTGGAGACACCTAGGCTTGAAGTTCTGCGTCCTCCTGAGGGTTCTACTACAGCCAGGCAGGGCTCTTTCCTACCCCTGAGGCAGCTCCCTCTCTCCCTCCTCCCAGCCTCTTCTTCGTGATCATGGCCCCCATTCCATAAATCACTCCCTCTTCCCTGCATCTAGCTAAATGTCACCCCCTTCCAAGGTTCAGCTCAGGTTAAGTTTTAAGGAACAATCACACAACAGTCAACAAGAAGGCTGGGAGGAGGCGTGGTGTTTTGCAGCTTTTTTCTACCCATGTTGAAAATGCACTCAATTCCCCCTGGCCTGGTGGCTCCTGGTAGACAGCACCTGAGCAATAAAGGGAGATGTTTGGGTTGTATTGCCAGAGGCAGAAACTGTCCATCTCAGAATGGAGGTAAAATCTAAGAAACTTCCAAATGTTCTCAGGCCTGCTGAGAATCATCTCACTCCAGCAAAAAGGTCCCAGGAAATCAACTGGGAAACTCACCAAGCACTAACAGTAGGACTGATCCTCAGCTGAAGGTGGGGACAACAGTTATAGCATGATCTAAGCTCACCAAAGCCCTTTAGATTTTCTAAAGGAGGAGAAGGGGGAGGTCCCATCACTTTAAGGTTACCCCACTCTTCATTTACAAAAGGAACTTTAGGGCTTATTAGCTCATGATGGGAAGTGAGACTGGGATGGGATTTGAAATCAACACCTCTGATACCTCTAAGATGAGACACCAAAGATGAGGATCAGGACTGTCCTGCAGAGAGGGTAGAAACAAGTTCCAAGTCCTGGACATCAGGTCATGAGTCCCCAGAGACCCAGGGACAGTACTGAAGAATGCACTGGCCCATGAGTAAAGTCACACAATGACAAGGCCACAAAGAGCCTCAGAGAACCTCTAATTCATCCCCCAAGCGACAATGGCAACACGAGTCCAGAGAGGGCAATGGACTTGTTCAAGGCAGATGAGAAACTTATTGGAGTGATGGAAGCTGGAAACCAGCTTTCCTGGATCTAACTCACCAGGCTGCACTGTAGTTGAGATTGCTCATAGGGCCTAACCTCTGCCTGCCTGTTATCTAGTTAAGGCTGCAGGAAAACTGGTGAATAGGTGAATAGGAACTGGTTGAATAAACACAGGAAGGGATAAAGCAAAAACTAAAATTTACTGAATACATATCATGGGCCAAATACTTCTTTCTGTACTAGCCATGGTAGATTAAAGATGCCTGCCATTTTTTGCTACTGCTTCCATCAAAATGTAAATTTGGCTTTATACCTTGATTAGGCCAACAGGAAGTAGCAGAGGTGATCGTGTGCAAGCCCAACCCTTCGCAGGCTTATGCATCTCATGCTTTTCTCTTAGAACCCTGTACCTGCCTGAGATATCCTGCTGCAGGGTGAGAGAAACAAGGCCTCTCGCCCTAGTTCAGGTTATAACCAGCCAGCTGCACACACGTGAGGGATCTCAAGCCCCGTCAGTTGATCACAAGATGAGGTAAGTGTCCATGAACTGAGAGGGCCTTGAGCAATAATAAGTAGTTTGAGGCCACTAAGCTCCGGTGGTTTCTTATGCAGCGATGGTTTACTGATAGAGCTATCAAAGGAATTTTGGCAGTTTGCAGCTGTCATTAGGACAGAGCCTTACAAAGCCCTATGGATTTAGAGTTGACATCTCCACTTTATGTATGAGGGAAATGAGGACCAAACAGAGGAAGGGATTTCTGCTTTGCACCTAACTGATAAGCAATAAATCTGGAACTTAGAGCCATCCTGCATTCCTTCTACCACACTTGGCTCCCCTCTAGAGTTTCGCAAGTGATCTAAGGGCTTTTCCTTTTGCCTTTGTCCATCTTTGTGTACGCTGTGGGGATAGAAAGAGCAGTTCACACCCAGCGGCCAATCGCCTGAGCCTCGGACACTGGGGCAAATCTCACCTGCAGCGCCAGATTCTCCTTTTTGTATAGTTGTGATGTGCGTGGGGGCACCTTGGAAGTGTGATCCAGTGATCCTGGGGATGCTAGGGAAAGCACATGGTGCTATTTGCAAGTCTGAGAAGCCACAATGACCCTGCATAGTAATGATCTGATGACCTGAGTGGGGGAGTAATTCTCCATCCCAAGACCCAAGCCCTGGACAGGGCTGTGGACTGTGAGTCCTGATATCTGGCCCTGGGCCTGCCTTACCACCAGTGAGCTGTCTTTGACCAAGGTTAACTCCCTCTCTGAGCCTGCTCTCTGTCTTCAATAACACACTCACCACCCTTCAGATTCTAAACAACAAGGTCCTGGAGGTTAAGATCCACAGTTTCCCAGAAATTATGTGAGGTTTGGGCCATTGCCAAACTTTGAAGCTCCCAGTATATGATGAATGGAAAAAATGGCAAAAGAGTGTCAAAACTAATGGTAACCATCATTTAATTCCTCCTCAGCTCTGCCCAGCACAGTACCTTCACTGATCATTAGGGACAGCAGCAAAGTCTACAGTTGAAGACATTTGGGAGTGTATCCTGTGCTTGAAAGGTGATAATCCTCCCTCTATTGGTGGCCCAGTGAATAAGGAGCAGGAAGGAACCTTGGCACCTCTGCTGGGGTGTGAACCCCTGGTCACCTTTCAAGATGTAGACCCAGCCAGGCCTGAGGCCAGTGCTTTCATGGTCTTGGGTTTGGGAGAGGGAACGGCAGTCAGCTCCAGTAGGCGGAGTGAAACGCCTGGTTTGCATCTGAACTGGAAGTGACTAACGCTGCATAGCAGCTGCAATAAAACAGATCATGGAAAATTTAATGGCCCGTGGTCAGCAATCTCTGAATTATGTATGCCATCTTTGCCTCTTCCAAATTCTCAATTGCTCTGCCCCTAGCACTGCAGAAATCGTGAACGACTTTGGCAAAGACTGTAGGTAAATAAATAAATAATCCAATTTGGGATGTAGACTGAGTATACAGAAGCTTTTCTCTATACCAAAGTCCTATTAGGAAAAAAAGTGTCAGAAAAAATAATAATTGAGGCCACCGGGCAATCCAAACTGCCTGAAGAATAATCAGGCAGTTTCCAACCCCTTCTGGGATATATGGAACATTTGGCCTTGGCATTCACCCCCAGGGAAAAAAACCAAGAGAATGACTCTCAAAATAAAATAGGGGTTCCAGGGGTTCCTCGGGCATTTCTGCAGACTGACCCTTCCTGACCTCCTCAACAGAGCTGGGGAGAAAAATGAAGGCAGAGGATGCCACAGAGGAATGAGCCTGGTCTCCACCACAGTGCGCTCCTATCGTGTGCGTTACTCAGGAGCACAGTGTCAGCCCACTGTGGAAGTCATATATAGGATTGTCCCCCCACCCTGTTCTGCACCACCAAGTAACAGTGGCTGAGCCCAGAGGCAACAGGAAACAACTCCACGCACCATGTTCCTATGTTCCTCCTCAGGGTCACTTGCCTTGTCCTGGAAGGGCACGTCAACTCTTTCTCCCTGTGCGTTTGACCCTCATTTTCATAACTCAGAAGCCGAAGACCTTGTACTTCCTGCTATGAAACTATTTTCATTTTTTAAAATAAAGTTTTTGTTTGTATTCATTAGAATTTTAACCTGTGTTCTTAAAGCACCAGCATTTTTATTTGTGTTACTATTTTTGTTAATGGTCTGATCATAATGTTGCATGAATTTTAAGTAGTTTATCCCTAACCCCATGGTTCACATTAGTCCTATTATTATTATTATTATCATTTTGTTACCAGGGGTTTAACTCAGGGCCACTTAACCACTGAACTACATCCCTCCCTCCCAATTTTTATTTTTCATTTTGAGACAGAGTCTCGCTAAATTGCTTAGGGCCTCGCTAAGTTGTTGAGGCTGGCTTTGAACTTGTGATCCTCCTGCCTCAGCCTCCAGAGCTGCTGGGATTACAGGTGTGCACAATACCCAGCACTAGTCCTATTATTTTTAATGTGGTGTTTGGAAGAGTTAAAAGAATTGGAGAGGTTTCATCAATCAAAACTCCTGTACACTAAGGCTCTCTGGACTTGGAGAAAAAATCTCCCTGACTTCACTGTCATGGTCATGAACTTGCACTGCTGCTCTCTATCTGCAAGCCTCACTCAAGTACCTCCAGGGTCCTGTCCCATCAGGACAGAGGTCTATTTTCCAAACAGACCTGTATAACTATCAAGGGGAAAAAAAATCCATCCCAGCCAGGTTACTGATCAACCCAGTTGTTTGATCAAGCATTCTAATGGCTGTCAGAGGATAACCATGTTTTTAGGGAAATAACCAACATAAAAGAGAGGGATCAAGATGAGTAAAGTAACTTAAAGGGAAAAAAACCAGAGTCGATGCAGTAAAGAGAAGAGAACTGGTACTAATTCACTGGAAGGATATTGCATCCATAAAACAAAAGCAGCTCACTTTGGAAAAACAAGGGAACTTGCAGAGAGTGAGAAAGTTTTTAGAGATTACAAATACGTTGGCTAAAATGAAGAGCTTCATAAAAGAGCTGAAATGGCAAGGAAGACCAAATCAGAGTTCTAGACAATAAAGCCCAGGAAATGTTTCAGAGTATAGATTGAAATAAATGTCGAAGTGACTTCTTTTAAATAAAGAAAAATAAAAAAGAGATGGAGACTAGATTCCAGAAAGCCAATACCCAACTAATAGGAATTTCAGAAGGACAGAATTGAAGCCATGACAGGGAAGAAATAACCAAATAATAAAAGAAAACTTACCTAAGCTGATGAAAGATACGAGTTTTCAGGCTAAAAGAGATCATTATGTTATCAAGATTCTTTAGGTTTCATTTGATAGAAACCCAACTCAAAGAGCTCGAGGAAGAAATCAATGTGTTGGCTAATCTGAGTTCCCTCTTCCCTGCACCCAGAGGTCCAAAAGTGGAAATTCATTCATTCATTCATTCATTCATTCATTCAGTGAGTGGCTAAGAAAGCCTCTAGAAATTCCAGTCTTATTTCATCCTTTCCCCAAAACCAGAGAAAACATCATAATCCTCTCTCTTTCAGCTTCCAGATTAATCTCCAAAAACAACTCTTATTGTCCTAGCTCTGGTCACCTATCCTGTCCCCACAACCCTTGGCTTAGCTGGAGGCATGGAATGTTCTGTTACCCTGGGGCAGGGGAAGAAGGATCTTTCTTAACAGCATCTCCAAAATCCTGGAGTGAGTGAGTTAGTGACAGTTCCCAAGAGAAGCCAGACAAACGAGGCCAGACAAAAAGCAATAGCCATCTCCTACTTGTACCAAGTAGAGCCGGTGAAATGCAGAGAATCACACACTTCCCAACAAATTGGAAAGTTTCTGAACTCTAAAAATTAAGACTTCCTTCTTAAGGAAAAAATGTTGGGTACCTGAAGAGAAAAAACAGTGAAACCAGCATTTGATTTTTCATAGGCAAAGGAACTTGATCGAAGGCCACAGAGCAATGTCTTCTGCATTCTAAGGGAAATCATTTGGAGTCTGACGCAAGTAAGTGCAAGGACACGGTGAGGACATCATTAGACAGTCAGAGATTCAGATTTACTTGCTCCATACCGCTACCCTGTTATGCACATTTCCTGGGAAAAAAAATCCTGGAGGATATACACTGGCAAAATGAAAACTGAATCCAAGAAAGAGGAAGATAGCAGATTGAAGAAATCCCAGAATTAACCCAGGAGAACAATGAGAAGGAATACCAGAGGGACAGGTGTGCAGCTGGCCTAATAAGCAATTAGCCCCAATCAGAACAAGAAATCAAAGGGCCCCATGAAGAACCTGGAGAAGAAAACAGCAGCGTTTTCCATGTTCTGTGAGTCACAAGCTGGAGTGCTGAGAGCCACCACGAAATCGAGATCTGAGACCCGTCTGAACGTCAGGGGAAGGCAAGCTCAACAGAGACTCTGGGCAAAACAACACACTGACCATGAAAGCCACGGTCCACACAGGAAAAGAGCGAGCTACGTTGTGGCTTGATTCTGAGCTCTCTATGAAATGTAGGAAGTTGTGCATTCTCCACCCATAAGCCAACCCGCCCTGGGTCGGGGGATGTGGGGGAAAGCAGATGATCAACAGGTGTTCCACACATAATCTGTTTGGGGTTTTATTAGGAACAAGCAGTCACTGCTTCCCTATGATATGTTGGTTCCTTTTGAAAATGATTGAATAATTTCAGTAATAGCTCTGGATGAATCATCCTGATGGTAGACTTTGCTTTTTATATTACCTTAATTAAAATATATGCAGTTCTCCCTCCATATACACAGATCCTGTGTAGGATCTGCATCCAAGGATTCAACCAACTATAAATCGAACATGCGTAGAGGGAGAATTGCATCTGTCCTGAGCATGTAGACTTTTTTCTGGTCATCATCCCCTGTAAACAATACAGTATAATAATTATTTCCATAGCATTTACAGTGTATTGGGTATTAAAAGTGATCTAGAGATGATTTCAAGCGTGCACGAGGATCTGCAAATACTACCACTTTACATGAGGACCTGGGCATCCTTGGATTTGGAACCACAGCCCTGCAGATATCAAGAGACAACTATATGCCGATAAATTAGTCCATTTATTTGGAAATGAAGGATTTAGGAATAAGTTGTATCTCTTGATTGTTAGAAGAGAAATTACTGAGCTTTACCTAAACTAACAACCACTAAGAAGCATATTAAGTAAAACATCCCAATTTCAAGCTCTTGATTTCTTTAAAGTTAAAAGAAAGAGAAATTAAGTAAAGACCAATATCTTTTATTGTGAAGTAAAATACACTTGAATCTCTTTCTTTATATCTAACTTCAGTTTCTTTTTCATCTTTTATTGTCCAGTAAGAGAAAATTACATATATCTTTTTTTTCTTGAATGCTCATCATTATCTCTGGATGATGAAATTTTGAGATACTGGTAGATTCTATCTTTTTTAATATTTTTCTGAATTTCCATATTTTCTATCATAAACTTGTACAATTCTTATAACTAAAAAAAGAGAAAGGAAAATAGGAGTCATCAAGCTATACACATTTTCATTTAGAAATATGCCCAGTATATATATCTATATATAAAATTATTTATAAACAAAACAGTCAATTGCTGAGCAGTATGTTAGCGTGTGTGTGAATTTGGAAACACAGTAATTATTGCCTCTAGGGAATGGGGTCTAGGAGCTGGCGTTGTCAGGAGGAAGGGTGGGGGGCTGTCATATTTATTTTGTTTTCATTCTGCATTACATGTCTCTTACAATGTGCGCATGGTAATTTAATAATTAAAACATTTCTGAAAGCAGTGGTGGAGAGAGGATTGACTTCTGAGCTTCTGACTTAGATGGATGACGTTCTTCCTTTAGGAGGCAGCCATGCTGGGAAGGAGCCATCTCCCTGCCTCCAGGCAGGAGTGGGCCTTATCCACCATCGGACTACTACTGAGTGCAGGGCCTGGCACACAGGAAAGCTTCGTTGGATGGATGAATGGATGGATGGATGGACAGATGGACTGACAGTTGGATGGACACATAAACGGATGGAGTTAAATGAACAGATGGAGTAGATGCATGGATGGTGTTAGATGGATAGATGATTGCAAGCATGAATGAATAAGCATGGGGTCACATGCCTGCAATCCCAGCAGCTTGGGGGGGGCTGAAGCAGGAGGATTGCAAGTTCAAAGGCAACCTTAGCAATTTAGCAAGGCCCTAAGCAACTTAGCAAGAATCTGTCTCAAAATAAAAATAGAAAATGGCAGGGGATGTGATTAAGTGCCCCCAGATTTAATCCCTAGTACCAAAATGAATGAACGTCTACACAGGAGCTAGTCAGACTCCTGCAGAGCTTCATGAGCTGAAATAAAAGGTAGATAACTAGAAAGTCGAGGAAAAAAGAGTGAAGTAGTTATTAGAATCACCCAGACAACTCCAGTTTCAGAATGTACAGCGGCGGCTCCTAAACCGCACACCTGCTGCTTTCATATAGCTCCTAAAGACTAGGAAGGGCAAGCGGGAGGGTGCTGAACTTATAGCAATCACTACATCAATTTCATACACATGTCCTGAGAGCCTTCTGGGGACAGAGCCCTGATGAACAATCAGAATCCCAGACCCCAAGAAGTCAAGCTAGTGGAGGTGGGAAGGAACACACACACTCCTGGGCCTCAAGGGAAGAGTCTGCGGGAGGAAAGGTGACAGAGGTCTGACACTGCACAATGCCATAGGGGTGGCAGGGTAGAGGGTGCTGTGAGGAGGTTTGGGACACATACTGGAAAATCTCTCTGGGAAGCAGAGACCAGGAAAAGTGGAGGAAGGATGACAGAGGAAGCCAGGATTTTCTCGCAGATACTGCTGATAAAAGGAGTCACATCATAGGGATTCACAGTGGAGGCCTTGGGATTGTGTGACCCAGAGTATACTCCCAGTCCCCATTTCTCAGCTGAGTTCCTGAGTGAGCTGGTGTCTACTCAGGCGAAGTGGTAGCAAAGAAGTTGTCCTCTTTGAAGTTGAGCAACCCAGGAGCAGACCCTGAGAAAAGGTTTCATGTGCCAGAGATTTATGAAGAAAGTACCCTCTAGGAGAACCGGAAGGAACAGGGAAGAAGATAGGCAAGATAATTCCTAGCAGCCTGAGCCCAGGCCTGGCAGACACCCAGTGTAAGTCCTTTCAGTTACCCTGGCAGGGGTAGGCTAGGTTTCTGTCCTCCCCCTGCCACTCACTAGTCCAACAATCCCAGGGGATGGGGCTGTCTGCACTCAGGCGAAGGGACAAGTGGCTCAGGAGCATCCTTCCCCAGCTGGCCACAGGTGCTAGGGTCAACCACACTGCGACATGATGCAACTTCCCATTGCTCCCAAGGGGGAAAATGAGATCTTGCCCAGACTTTATCACTGTGTCTGGCACAGAGCAAGAAACCAAAGAGAATGAATATCAGACAAACAAACAAACAAACAAAAAACCAGAATCTTCCAAGTGCTTAGTTAGGTAGCCGGCCCTTGACTAGTACTGGGCCAGGCTGGGTGTAGCTGAGTGTACTGGGTGAGCTGGGTGTAGCCACCAGCTCTCAGAGCAGTGCTGCCAGAGGGTGACAATCTCTCTTTTTATCTGGTACAGCAAAAGACCCAGAATTTTCAGACCCACTGCCAGCCGAAAAAGAAAAAAATTGTATAAGCAATTAATGAGGCCTCTGCTTCAGCACTCTGTGCCCTCCGTTTGCCTTCACCAGCTTAGCATCCAATTTTTTAGCTGAGAAGGCGGGGCAGCAGGTTTCTGAGATATTTTTTGCTAATGGGCTGAAATATTACACCCATAATTACAGCCTGGCTGCATTTTTTTTTCTTTTGCTCATTTTGTTTAGCCTAGCAAACATTGTATCTGATTACAGCCATTCATATCTTCTTTATGAAATAGGGTTTATCACACTCGGCAGAAGGGATCGGTGGCGCTGGAGAAATTATCTAGACTAAGAATCCCTCTTTGGGCCTCTGTGGGGGAGGTGGGTGCTGCAGGAGGCTACCTCTTTGGATAGGGCACTGTGGGGAGGGACGGGGGACACAGACAGCCTGTCTGTGCTGCCCCCCTCCAGTCTGTTCCATTTTCTCCACTGCCCTAACCCATCTCCACTTCCCAAATTTCTTACCCTGCTTTTGAGAGCACATATCCAGTCCACTGCTGCCTCTGGGGCCTTGTCACCCTGCCACATTCCCCACCGGCTTCACGGATGTCCTCTGCCTCCTTGTCTCTCCATACAGGTACTACACCAAGTGTGGTCCACAGCCAGACCGCGGAATCTGTATTCCCCGGGAACCTGTTTGAAATGCAAAATCTCAGACCCCTCTTTTTGCCCTCCCCACTACTGAACAGGATCTCCATGGGATGGGGCCCAGTCATTTGGTTTTATCAGCCCTCTGCGGGGATGGAGGTGTCATAGGTTCTCTCCAAGACTTGAAACCTGCAGAATGCTAGACAAATTCTATAGCTGGGGTGTAAAGTGAGACAAATTTGGGTTCTGGAGTCTGCCTCCTTACTCTGCCATTGGGCAAGTTGTCTGATTTCTCTGGGCTTCAGTTTCTGATCTGCAAAAATGAAGTAGACCTGATGTCAGGAGAAGTCTGATGCCCTTAGACCGAGCCATATGAAATTACAGTTTTTGTAGGCCAAAATGCTTGAATAGCAGCCACTTCCTCTGCTTCCACCTGACAGCTCCTTCTTTTTCCTGCTGCAGCTCACACCACACTCCCCTGATCCATCCATGGTCACCCAGCCAGAGTGCCCAACATCCTTGGGACAGGTCAACACTCCCATTCCTGCTTGTCAGTTCCCTGCGAGCTGTCTCTGATCCTCCTCAATCCCTCAAGCATGCCAAAACCGAGAACATTCTGGGTAGAGCCTGTAAATAGTATGGGAAAAACCTAGTCCCAACTCCAGGAGCTTGTATCCCAGGGGAGGAGACAGGCACATAAACAACTTGGACAACAGATGGACTGGAAATGCTATAACAGAGGCCAAAACAATATTTGATAAAAGCATAGGGAAGAGGGGGAGCCAATTCCACTTGGAAACCAGTAACAAGTGAGCAATTGGACTTTGAAGGATGGAAGGGATATTCAAGGGGCTAAAATTTCTGACACAGGAATCAGCTAACTCTGGAGATGGAGAAGTTTTGGATTCCTAACCACCCTGGTTGTGTGGCAGTGAATCAAATATCTGCGCATTCCGCATTTCTCACAGAGTATCTGAATAGTACCAGGGAGAAAAGACACAGCATAACACAAATCCCAGAGTGAGAACTCAGTAGATGATGTCAATAACAAGGGCAAGGGTATCCATGCAATTCCAGAGGTATGTTATCCACTTTGATTGTATTAGTGAAATATCCATGCTGGCCACCTGAGAATGATGAGGGATTGATCTTACTGTTGGTGATTCTGGTGATCCCCTATGGATGGATGGTGATGTTAGTAATGACCCTGATGATTCTGCTTTTTATAATAGCAGATTGGTGTGGACTGGGCTGGTGACAGCGATCATAATATTGCTAGTGACAATAGTGATAGTAACAGAGCTAACAGTATTAGCAATGACTCTAAAGATAATGCTTTGGATAGTATTAATTAAAACACTAGTATTGCATACGTTGATAACAGTGACAATAATGCTGCTGATTAGTGATAGTGGTCAGACAGAAACAATATTGGTAATAATGGTATTAATGGTATTGTTTCTGATATTGATGATATCAAACATTAGTGGTTAAAAAGACACTGCCATGTGACTTGGTGAAACCAATGTGGACAAAAATGGCTATATTCATATGAATGAGAGTATTTATGTTAACAATGCTGATGATGCATGTAGCACAGCAATTGAGAGCTTGCTCTGGAGACAGACATGAGTTCAAATCCAAAGCCAGGCACTAACAACTGTGTGACTTCAAAAAGGATTATTAGCCACTTTAAGCTTCAATTGCCCCATCCATTAAATGAGAATAATTGTAATGGTGCCTATTTCCCAGGATTACTGTGAGGATTAAATAACACAATACATGTTAAACCTGGAATATATAAAACACTCAGTGAAATTAGCATCCTGCTGATGATGGTGATGGTGGCGGTGAAATGCTCTTGGAGATAATGGCACTGATGATTCTCTGATGATGCAATTAAAGATCATTTATTGGTAATATTATCTCAGTGATTGTGATAGGGCTATTGACAGTGAAGGGAATGATAATTGGGATTACAATTATGATCAATGGCTGCAGCGTGGTGACGTGTGAAAAGCGCTCAGCTTGGCATCAGACAGCAAGGGTTCAATTTCCAGCCCTGCCTCTTACATTCTGTGTAACCTTGGCCACATCACAGCGTGAGCAGGCTGGAAGGCCACTTGGAGCTCATCTAATCCACCTCCTCGTTTGACAAATGAGGCAATTCAGGCCCAGAGATGAGGTGAGTGGCCCCAACTCCACAGCTGCTTAGTGTGGCAGAGCAGGGATGGACCGAGATCCTTTCCTTCCTCAATCCATTCAGTCTCTCAGATTAAATCCCTTTGCCTATTTGTGCATATGCATGTGTGCATACATGCACATGTGTGTTGTGTGTGCATGCTTGTGAGCATGTGTTCATGCATGACACATGTGTTCTCACGGGCATTTTCCAAAAAGCATCCATCAGCAGAGCAACCAACCAGCCCAATTTGCAAAGAGCCATTTTGAGAGAAGCCAGGCCCTGAGTGTCCCTCTGTAATCTTTTTCCTCTCCTTAGACAAGCAGAGGCTGAGGATTGCTAGGGATTGTCTGTGGCTGGACAAGGAGTTGAAATGGGTAATATTTGCCTAGTTTTTAATGTCTGGTGTCTATAGCTTGCACTTCCATCATTCTATTATATTGATGACAGGCAGGCCCAAGCCACAGAGAAGAAACAAATTACCTAATAAATCAAGGCCCCAGGATCTAAAGTGGACAGTGTTATTAGACTGGGGGAGAGCGGGATGCTAAGTGATAGGTAGGGCTGCCTCTGAAAATGGTCCAAGCAGGGACTCATCTGTCTATTTCTCCATAAATAATTACACACCACTGATATGCATCTGAGACAGAACATGATATGTTATTATTAAGGAAGCAGTGGGAGGGAGAGGATGGCAGGCAGGGAGAGGGAGAGAGCTGGGGAAACACACAGCGCTGTTCGTGGCTTTGGCAAAGGCAGGCGGGGACATGATGACCTCAGTCTCTGTAATTCAAAGGGGCCAGCACCCTTATTCTAGAAGATGTGGGAAGCAAAGCAATCTGGAGAAGAAAATGGGAAAGGGTGAGCTAACATATATTGAGTTCATATCGCATTCCAGGTCCAGTGGCCCAGTCCTGCTCATCCATTATCCCTTAATCTTCACAAAGGTCTGGAGAGAGACTGTGGGGCACAGCAGTTAAGAACAGTTGCAAGAGTCATATTGTCTGAGTTTGAAATCCTAGGACTGTGTCATCCTGGGCAAGTTACTAGACCTGAGTCTCGCCTTCCCATTATGAGGGGTGTGATCATCATAGCACTACCCTGTAGAATGGCTGGAGGAGTAAACGAGTCAATGCTTGCAGAGCCCCTAGAAGGGTGCCTGGTGCAGAGTGCACATGACATGATAAGCGTGTGCATCTCAGGCACATGGTCATCCCTGTTCTACAAATGGGAAGACTGAGGTTCCAGGGCAACTATTTCATATGAGGTAAAGTGGAACAAAAGTAAAAGCAACATTCGAATCCACATCAGGTCAACTCTGAAATTCACTCTTTCCCTACCTAGGGGCAGGCAAGTTTGTCTTTAAAGGGCCAGAGAATAAATACTTTAGACTTCAAGGGCTAGACAGTCTCTGTTGCAGCTATATAACTTATAGCTTGAAAGCAGCCATGGAGGTCACATGAAGGAGTGGGGGCCATTGTGCCCAATAAAACTTTATTTAAAAAAACAGTCAGCAGGCAAAATTTGGCTGTGGTTTACACACTAACCCCTGCCTTCTGATACTCTAACAACTTACCTAAAAGATCTCCTGCTCCAGAAAGCCATTTTAAAATACCTGGAATCTATGCCATGGGATTGGCATTGATCTCTCCGCATTTAACCCAACCGCTTTCAGACACAGTTCACAAAGGGCTTTGCCCCTCTGGGTTCTGGGGGCTCCTGTAGGTTAGGAAGGCAGGAGTACCCCAGCATCCAGGCAAGGCGGAGCTAGGAGGAGGCCCTGTGCTCAGGGAGCAGTGGCTGAGCCAGGAGGCAGCCACCACACTGCCAAGCCTCTGTGGGCTTTGCCTAGAAGCCCCATGATAATCCTTTGTGGGCTGTTAATAAGCAAGTTGAACCCCATAATCACCCACCACTTAGCTTCCTGGCTTTAATTTCCATGGAGAAAACAGTGGCTACGGAGTTTGCTTCCAGACGTTTGCTTCCAGCAACGTGGCTACAGAGTTTGCTTCCAGCAGCAACGTTTCCCTCAGCAATATCTAGAAGCAGGGCTGAAACCGCCCCCCCACCAGTTAAGCCTTTCAGCCCCCACACACAGCCGAGGAGGCCAAGAGGAACCAGGGTGGCACACACTGCCCTGGAAACCCACCTGCATGCTCTGAAACCAGGAGCGAACATGGCTGTGCCCTGCATCCCTCCAGAGCCTTCTCAAGGAGAAGCTGGGGCTCCCAACACCCCCCTCACCTTTCTGGCCCTCCTGCTCAGGGACAACAGATAGACAGATTGGCCCCCATGACCTCATCCTGTCTCCCAGGCTGCGGCTCTTCTCTAGGAAGATAATGAGGACTTCTTAGGTTTCCTCATTTGAGAGGATATTTACCAGGCAAATAATTTAGTGTTTGAGCAGAGCAAAATTGCCTTTGGTTCAGCCTCAGTGGCCTGGTGGCTCCCTGTACCCACAGGAAGTCCCACCCTGGTGATCTCCTTGCTGTTGGGAGCTCTACTCTGGGAGGAGGCTTGCATGTTTATTTCAGTCCTTTAATAAAAGCTAAATACAAAAGCAAACACACCCAACCGGCAAATGGGCACAAATATCCACTCTGAAATCAGAAGGCCTAAGGGTGAGCTCTAGCCCACAACTTGGTGGCTGGGAACCTCTGACAAATGACTGTTCCTGTCTGAACCTCTGTCAACACCTGTAGTACAGATGGGGGTCCTGGCTCTGCCAGGTGACCCTGTTCTAGTCACTCCACTTGTCTAAGCTGAGTCTTCCCATC
This sequence comes from Aplodontia rufa, assembly GCA_004027875.1. Lineage (NCBI taxonomy): Eukaryota > Metazoa > Chordata > Mammalia > Rodentia > Aplodontiidae > Aplodontia > Aplodontia rufa. The sequence goes on from PVKS010004127.1 coordinate 58,951, forward strand.
CTTAAAGTGGGTCAACCAGCCCAGTCCCACCTCTTGCATATTCACAACACTATAAGGGTTCAGGTGAGATGCAGGTGAAATGGCACTTTGAAAATTACAGAACAATGCAGTGGACTCATGATTTAATAGATTAGATGTGGACTTTGAGGTCAAGCAGGTGTAGATTCAAATCCTGGCTGTCCCACAAGTCCTGTTGTTGTGGATGTCATGGCCAAGTGCAGGGCTTCAAAAGGTGGGGTTGAAGCTATAGAAAGATGACCTGTCCCTGCTGCAATGGCTCAGAACCAGTCCAGCTGAGCCTGCAGAAGGGCCTTTGACCACGACACAGAGGTCAGAGGCAAATAAACAGAACCCAAGGCCAAGAACACTGGACAGGGATTCAGGAAACAGGCAGTGTCTTCCTGGTATTCAATAGCCATTTATTCATTCATCCATCAACATTTCCTGCGCATCCATGATGGGACAGGTCCTAGACGGAGTGTTTGGGAAACAGATAGAGCCCTGCTCTCTGCCCTCAGGGAGGCAAGTAGAAAAGTGTAACAAGTGCTGTTTACCATGGGAAAGTATGCTCCGGGACAGTGGGATCCAGGGGAGAGAGGGATTGCATGGCGGGGATGGAGAGAGGCCGCTGGAACAATGACACTTGATCTCAGTGGCCTGGGTCACATCGCTTCTTCTCCATGAGCATCTGTCTCTGCATCCACCGGTAAAACAAGACTCTGAAAGCAGCCCAGCCTACTTCCCTAGAGAGCAGTGTCAATGGATATAAAGCAGAGGTGCCTGAAAAGTTAATGTGATAGACAGATGCAAGGGGTGGCATTAGAAGTGTGACAGCCACTAAGCAGATTGGAGAAGCTGACCTCTGTGTGGCCTCAGGATCATTTGCCACCTGGGAACCCACACCATTGAGCCAGCCTTGGCCACTCAACAGCCCCACACTGCCAGGCAGAGCTTGAGCTCTGGGCATCTCTTTACCTACCCTCCACAGTGTTCAGATTCCACAAATCTGGAATTTCCAAATTCAAACGAATTCTATAACTGGATAAAGAACATTTAGACCCACGAGTCATTACCCCTTGCTTTGTGGTTGGGGTCCCACAACCACAAGCGTGTTCATCCAGAGCCGAGGAGGAGATTAGAATCTGGATTTCCTTTCCCTTCACACACTATCCTCTATCCTAAGCCACGCCTCCGGCCTCCTGCCTAGATGAATTGAATTGTGTGTAATTGATAAATTATGCAAAAGGGTGCCTGGCAGTTTTCTGAAATGTTGGGTAGCTCCAAGGCAGCCCCTAGGGACACAGCCTAATTTCATGGAAACCTCACACTCTGTCTGGCCTGTTTTGTGTAAGTCAGATTGATCTAACAAGACTCCAGGGAGCTGACGTGGTTTCTAATTTTATTCTCTAGGTGAGCTGTATGAGATATCACCATGATGAGTGTGTCATCTGGGGCGGACAGGGGACCATCAGTAGGGAGCACTGTGTTCATCTGCCTAATGGATCTTTCTCCAGTTGGACTTCCCTGCCACAGAATCCAACCTGCTGCTTTCTGGGGTAGTGGGGAGGTGTCAAGAAGAGGGAAGAGCAGGCAGGAGAGGGACTCACATCCTTTGCTCAAATAAACCCATCGGCTTTTTTTTTTTTTCAGGGCTGAGGATCGAACTTGGGACCTTGCGCACGCTAGGCAAACGCTCTGCCATTGAGCTAAATCCCCAACCCCAACCCATAGTCTTTTAGGAAGGAGGATGCTGGATCAAGGGACACTGACTAGTCAGGTCCCCAACCCAGCACCTGGGTGGCACCCAGGAAACCACTGTCCTGTCCTGAATCAGCTCCAATACAGTGCCAACCTGCACTCACAGTCACTCTTATACAAGGGCCTTTTTTTCTGCCGTCATGATGACGATAATCCTAATGCCTTTTGCCAGGACAGCACCTTGACGCTGAGACCCCATCTCATTTGAGCCTCCTGACCATGGCAGTACTAAGCAGGGCAAGGTTCTCTGACCAGAGAGCAGAGTGGCCTGGCCATCGCCCTCAGTGGGTTACAGCCAGTGGGGACCTCAACAACTACTGTCCTCATGCCATGAAGACAGTGGGAGTGAACTTGGCAGAGTGACAGTTTAGGGGAAAAATCAGCCCTCCCTAAATTGATCTAAGCAAACCCATGAATGGATAGTGCTGCCTGAGCCTCAGTTTCCCCATCTGTGAAACGGAGCTGGATCTCTCCTAAGGAGGCATTCAGGAGTGCTGCAGGTTTCCCCAGACAGACTGTGGAGGCTCCTCTTAGTAATGGCCCTGGGCCCTAGGGGCTCTCCCAGCTCATGCTCCCTGACTTAGCCACTGCACAGCATTCTCAGCTACCCCAGGTCATGACTTAGCTCTTGGCTAAGAGTCAGGTTATGTGAATTTTATAAACTGAGTTCTGCATTCAGACATCTGAAGGCTCTAGAATAAAGGGACCTCCACAAGAAGAGGGGAATAAACCTGGAGGGTGACAGTCATCTGGGAACCACCAAGGTAAGACAGGGAGGGGCAGTCACCTGTTGGCTCTGTAACCTGAAATGAATTTGTTAATGGCATTCTCTGCTGCAGCCCTCTCAGGACTGAGCTTGAGAGAATGGGAGGGAAGAGGGGCCTTCAGTAGGGCCATCAGCAAAAATCATTCAACTACTACTCCTGAGATGCAGACTGTGCTCTGGGCTTCAGTGGAGCAGGGTGGGGACACCAGACACCAGAGGACAAGATCTCTACTCAGGGTGCAGACCAGGAACCTGGAAGAAGCCCTAGACAGGAGGCTTTTCAAGGAAACCTCCAAGTCCCTGGCCTTGAAAGGGATGCTGAAGAGGTGACAATCTCAGTGGTCATCAGAGCTGAAGGGAAGGTCACACCAGCTTCAGCCTAGTAGCATCTCTAAGGTGTGGGGTGGGGGAAACCCATGCATGTAGGAGGGACCTGTGCTCCCATCTGGAAGCGGGGGGTAGGAGAGAGGACAGAGCAGATATGGCCGGTGTATTAAGTCTGGGTGGTAGGACATAGCTGTCATGAAGTTCCTGCTTGTACTTACTCTCTCTGAATTTTATGGTTTGAAACAAAATCTAGTTCAACCCCTTCAAGGGCAACCAGGGAAACCATAACTGGATGGAGGGTAGGAACTTGGGTTACACATACCCCTTTGACCCTAAGCCTACCCTTCCTCCTTGCCCCCTCTCCTACAGTGGACAACCACACTCCCCATGGATTCCAAGCCTTTAGTTATGGGGATACTCATGCTAGGAACCATAGAATAAATTGTGGAGGAATCATAGTTCTGATAGCAGGGCCACCAGCTACCCTGAGTCAGCAAGAAGCCTCACTTGAGCAAATATAAGACAGTGGGCCGCCTGCAAAGCAGCTAGGAGCAAGCAGCAGATGCTTCCCAGCCCAGAAGCCCCTGGCAGGCCGAGCTTGGGCTTCAACAAGAGCTCTACTCAGCTCAGAGTCGGTGCCTGCTGCACCTCGCCTACACAGAGAGGCTTTGGAGATCCTTCCCACTCGGCCCCGCCCACCTCTGCTTTACATTCATTTGCATTTTTGGCCCTTTACTTTTAGACTCCTGTTCGCTGCAAAGCCATAACACATTCCTTGTCCAAGGGAGGGCCCCAGGTCTGCCTTCTCTTCCTCTGCCCCTGGCTCCAGGCCCTGCCTCCTCTCTCATCCTTGAGATCTCTGGAATCCCCAGGATCTTTGCATATTTTGTGTCTTCCTCTTGAATTCTGACTTCTCCTGGTTTAGCCCTGCAGTCTGGCTCCCATTTCTCTGTAATGCCCAGGCAGAGGTGGCCTATCCTCTACTTCAGTAGCTAGGGTCTTGCACCAGGTCCCCTCTGTGATCCCCAGTGGCTCATCAGAGGAAACTGACCCAAGCACTTACTTGATGTCTCTGGCCTGTAACAGAAGGCAGATGGATGGTGGGGCTCTCTGTTCTCAGCCTCCTGAGCTGTGGTGTCAAGTTCAGTTCCAGCTGCCCTCTGAGTCCCTCCCACCGTCCCTCTTGGCTTCTGCGTGTGACAAGTGGGAACGTCCTGGCAGCCAGGCCAGCTTGGACAGGCGGGTGGAAGGGAAGCATGCATCGAGGGAAAGTCCAAAGGTCCACTTGAGGTGGGCGTCTGGTTTAAGAGCGTCTTAAGTGAGCTTCAAGTGCGGGAGCGTGTCCTCTGAACATCCGGCCATTCTGTCCCGAGCGGGAAGACATCCAGCTGGGCTGGAAATGCATCGCTGGGAGTCTGTGGGAAGGAAGCAGAAAAGTGGCATTTTTGGTGCTTTTCCCAGGATCGTGGAGCTGCTGGTTTGGGCAGAATCCAGAAGATTTCAGGAACCACTACCCAGTGCATGTGCTTAATGTGAGGACTGGTCCCATTTATTGATTAACAATGTGATAATCCGAGGGAGATGGAAAGAAGGCCTTCTGAGAAGCCAACCCCAGTGTGATTCAAAGGTCATTTGACGCATGACCAGAGTCTGTTAAACTTCAGGCACCTCCTTCCTTTCCATGACCACATGTGGTGCACGGGGCAGTTCACAGCATGCAGCAAGGAGCACAACTCCCGGAGGGCTGGACACCCAGGTCCCCAGTGCCAAGCTGAGTGACTCTGGTAAGAGTAAACATTTAAATGCCCAATAACTTGTTTAATTCTGATAATAGTCACAGAAAGCAAGCAGTGATATCCTCCTCACACTAGAAAACCAAGGAGCCCGAAGGTTAAGGAAACTGCCCTAGGTCGGACCATGCCATCAGTGAGTCAAAGATCCAAACCCAGATTGTTACTCCACAGCCCGCCTGCTTAATTGCTGCACTGTGCTTCCTCTTTATCCATATAAGCACTCAAGAAATATTTACTTACTGATTAATTACTAGACTTGAGACATTAAGACTTCCAAGACTGTCTCTTTGTATGTCAGTCTGTTTCCCCCAAATGCCAACTCTCCTGAACAATATATTGATCATTCCCAGGCAAGATTTGTCATCTGGTGATTATGACTTACAGAAAGCCAATTGTCCAGAAGGAGGATGAGAATCTGAGCTGTTCAAAGATAAACTTTTATAAGGCATGAGAGTTTTAAAATGCCCCATGGTAGCATGTAACGGGGGTTGGCAGGGGAGGGGCCATCCTGGGGACCCTGGGACCCCGTATTTGGCTGCTGGACTCTTGCCGTTCCCTCCTCTAGCCTCAGAGCCAGCTGGCTGACAGGCATTGAATGGTATCTCAAGATAGATGCCTGTCAAGTGGTTCTCATGTTGTGACAGTAGGCAATTATGATTTATTTCAAACAGAATTCACAATAAACTTAAGTGAAGGGGAAAAAAGATCAGAGAATTTAGGATGACAAAAGTACTTGAAGGAATGTGGTTGATGGGCTTTTAACTGGAAGAAAGAGAAGAGAATATTTTGAAGGAAGAAATACACAGAGAGAGAGAGAGAGCCCCTAAATTTGACTGTCCACCTCCTCCCACCCCCATCTCTCTGAGAGGCAAGAAATTTACGTTTTTCCAAAGCCCTTCTGAAATCCCACTATTTCAGGAAACCCACCAAATTTCTCAGTTGAATAGGATGCCTGGATCCTCCCAGCCTTCTCACTCCCTGCACCATTTCCACCTTACCTTGGAGTGTTCTGGAGCTCATCCCATCTGCTCTTTCAGCAGTAAGGAAGTGGAGTTGACCATCGCAACGGGCACATGCCTTTGTCATATTTTGCATCCTGTACAGTTCAAAAAGTAAAATATGTGCATGTGCCGGTGTTCATGCACGAAAACAAGAACGTGTTGGTGTCCAGCATCCTCAGGGCAAAGCGAGGTAAATCGCCCCACCTCAGGAGGAATGCATTATCAACATGGTTCAGCGTGGGGAGAAGGCCCACCTGAGCCTCTCTGTGTTCTGTTCTGCATTGCTGCTTTTGAAGCCTCACCCAGCAGGTGAGTCCCTGGCCTTCTCTGCACCCCAACCTCCCTGTCCTTCCTCTCTGAAAGCAATCATAAATAATTTCAGTGTTACAGGAAAAATACTTTGCTTGAACCTAGATGTTTGACTCAACTTTAAATAGAGATTAAGAGTATAATTTTCCTTTAGAAGTAGAAATTAGCATTCTGTCACTCCAGTAACCATAAACACTAAACCCAGTTGTTCAGGAAAGAGCTGTTGAGAGCAGGGTTTGAGACCAACAGGTCTGGCTTCAAATCCTGGCTGTGCCGTTTCTAAGCTGTGTGAATGCAGACAAGTCTCCGTGTTTCTTCTTCTATAAAATGGGGGTAATGATCCCTGCCTCTGAGGATTGAGAGAGAGTGAGGAGATGTTTTTGGTGAAGTCCAGTTTGTGGCAGGTGCTCCGGGTGCAGTTGCCCAGGTTCCCACCTGTGTCTCGCCTCAGCCCTGCTGGTGGACATTCACTCCCCTCTCTGGTGCTCAGCTTCTCTACTAACCAAGCAGTTGGGAGATCCGGTCCCTTGTTCCTTCCATTTCTAACCATCTGTGAGCGAACAGTTCTCTCATGTATTCAAGCTTAGGAAATACACAGTGGAGTAGAGGCGGAATTACACAGTGGAGTAGAGGCGGACAGCCCGCGTTCAAATCCTGACCCCAGCCCTTCCAGCAGTGTGGCCTTGAGCAAATTAACTTCACTTAGCTGTAGTTGCCTTTTCTGTAAATAAAGAAATAGTACCTTCCAAACCTTTATAAATTCAGGGGCCCAAGTGATCCTGTCTTATTTAGCAGTCAAAAATAATTGAGAAGGAATTCTATTTGTACTAGAAATTCTCAAGCAATCCACAATCATTCCTCCCCCAGCAAAATAGATAGATAAACAGATAGATACATAAATAAATCCTTTTTTTTTTTTCACTCCCTGTTCTCTTGCCATCCCCACAGCTTCCCTGGAGTGTTTCACCCCGCACAGCCGTGAAATCTTTGGCCAGCCCCAGGTGTGCAGGGCTCTCCCATTCCCCCTTCCTTGTCTGCCTCGTTTTTCAGGAGAGGGTTGGAGAGGTAAATTCAGAGGGTAACTACAGAGTTCTCTTCATCAGGAGCAGATAGGTGGCTTAGGCTGAGAATATTTCCAAACAAGAAAATAAGTTTTGTCCTGGCATTCCTGGGGATGAAATGAAACAACTTCTATGAAGCAGTCCGCCCGCCCGGTGTCTGACTTGAAGGATGTGCAAGTGCTTGACATGGGAGGCCCATGATTAGTGGTGCTCTGTGAATCTGCTGCCACCAGATAGCCCCCTTCCCACTGTCGCCGCCTCCATCCGACCACCCCCTTCCGTACGAGGGTTCTGCGGAGAAACAACCAGTAAGACCCACAGAGACAAATGGAGAGAGATTTATCAGGTGGGATTGGCTCACCTCACAATGGAGGCTGAGAGTCCCACCAACTGTTGTCTGCAGGCTGGAGGCCCAGGCAAGGCAGTGGTGTAATTCAACCTGAGTCTGAGGCCTGAGAACCAGCAGAGCCAAAGTCTCATTCCAGATCCAAAGGCCCAAGAACCAGGGACACCATGGTCCAAGGACAGAAGATGGATGGCCCCGCTCAAGCAGAGAGCAAATTCAGTCTTCTTCTATCTTTCGGTTGTTTTCAGATTCTCAGTGCATTGAATTATGCCCCCCAACATTGATGAGGACAGCTTCTTCTACCAGTTCATTCATCTCTTCCAGAAACTTCCCCCCAACACACCCAGAATAATGCTTTACCAGCTGTCTGGGTGTCTCTTAGCCCAGTCAAGTTGATAACATAAAACCAATCATCAGAACCTCGCTTTCATGGCTGACCTCCATTCAGGTCACGTGTCAGAGTGTGTGCCTGTGCCTGAGCACACTCTGTTACTTCCTCCTCAATGACATCCACCAACACTTCCTGTCTCCTGGGAAGGGAAGCCTTTCTAATGCAGGCCCAGACACCCCTGGGTGTCTAGCAACTCCCAGTTGCCACTCGCATTTCAACAAAGGCCATGACTCCTGCCCTGTCTCCAGAATGCCTTGCTTGGCTCAGCAGTGCAGCAGGGTGCTTTGGGGCAGCAGCAGGTGATTCAGAGTGTGTGTGTCCACGCCACTTCAAAATGCCCCTGCAGAAGACAGGGACTGAGTCCTCACAGCATTGCTCCTAGCCAGAGAGAACCGAGAGAGGAGTGCCGTGTGTCCGTGCTGAGTGAGGCTCAGAGAGGAAAGTGAGAGACGCTGTGTAAGACAGCCAGCCTTCTGAGTCTGAAGGCTCCGCATCTATGGATTCAACCAACCGAGGATCAAACACACTCAGAAAAAAGAAATCACATCTCCATTGAACATGGACTTTTTTTCTTGTCATTCCCTCCGCAATACAGTATGACAACTCTCTACGTAGTATTTACCGTGTGTTAGGTATTATAGGGACGCTAGAGATGATTTAAAGTACACAGGAAGATAGTGAGGGTTGTAGGAAATCACTTGGCCCTTTTATATAAGAGGATTCAGCATCCATGGGTTTTGGTATCCTCAGAGATCCTGGAACAAATTTCCCAGGGTACTGTAGAGAAGGCAAAGGGACGAGAAAGAACCACAGACTCTTGAGCAGGCCCGAAAGGCATACAATTCACTGAGAGTGGAGGGAACCACTCTTTAGACCATTGAAGGCAAAAGAGTGAAATCTAACTGGGGGTCCCCATTTTGTCCATTTCTCACCCCATCTAAAGATTGAGGCCTTCTTGGCTGTGACCTTTCACCTCCTGTCAACTGATCTTCAAAACTTTAATTATCCTACATATGAAATAAATGACGGAGAAATGGGCTACTAGGGAGACAGCAGCCTGCAGACAAGAGAGGGGTTGGGAGAAGAGTTGGGAAGGCCCAGAAATTCCTCCACAAAGGGAAGCGACCCCTTCACACTGGGTAGAGTTGGATCTGATTCTGTGGAGGATTTTAATATTCATGCTGACACCTGGACATAATGTTTAGCAGGAGGAAATGCTTTTAACTCTTCCTGGGAAGAAGAGAAAATTCTTGAAAAGAAAAAAAAAAAAAAACCTTTTAAGTTGCAGGCTGAGGGGACCTGGCAACCTTCTGTGTCATCAATGAGGCCTTCTAGCTCCCAAATGAGGCCACAGACGCAGTATCCACGGTGAGAGGGCAGAGAGCCCTAGGCTCTGGGCAGCCTAGGACCCATGGTGAAGTGAGGATAATTAAGAACAGGTCCAGACTTTTTATTATGGGGGAAATCAGAGGGGGAATCCAAGGAATTTTTCCAGGAGATGCAAATAACAATATTTTTTAGTGAGGAATGAAGCTTCAGAACGTAGGCAGAGAGCTCTGTTAAGGAGCTGGTAGGAGAGTAAGGTTCAAATATTTGCAGAGTCTTCAAAGAGACTGATGGAGGGGTGTCACAGAGACACATGTTTTATTGAGAATACAGACATTTACGGGAAGAACACTCTGCCAGCCAGACTTGACCCAAATACAGGAAGACTTGCTGGACATCATTTGGGGAGTGCAGACTAGCAGAAAAGGGAACTCTGTGTATTGGGTTGATGGATGCATGGATAAGTGGGTGGATGGACAGGCTTATGAATGGATTGATAGGCAAGCAGATGAATGGATGGCTGTATGAGCAATTGAACAAATGTATGGAGAGATGGACAGACAGGTATGAAGGAATGGTTGGATGGGGAAACATGAACAGATCTGTGTAAGGAGGTATAGATGACAGATGAAGTCTTTCAAAACTGCCCTCCAATTCAGAGAATCTACAAGTACATGATAATGTGGGTGAGGAATACCTAGTGTTTGGGATTTTGCAGGCCCAAGAAATATGGAGAATTGACATAAATTGAACTAGCTATTAATTTTGTCAAGTTAAGAGTATCAGTGTAACAACAGCAATCCATTTAAAAAGATAAACAGAATAGAATGGACTAAAAACAGTTCTTCCAGGGCTGGAGTGGGGGCTCTGCGGTTATGGCTCTTGCCTGGCATGCGCAAGGATGCAGGTTTGAACCTCAGCACCACATAAACAACAGAGTGTGGGAACAACGAAAGCAACATGAAAAACTAAATAAAATTCTCTCCCTCTCTCTCTTAAAAAAAAAAAGGAAAAAGAACAGTTCTTCCCAAGTAAGAATCACTGATAATCTCTGTCTGTCTGTCTGTCTGTCTCTCTCTCTCTCTCTCTCTCTCTCTCTCTCTCTCTGTGTATGTGTATGTGTGTGTGAATGGATAGATAGTAAGTATTAGTTCTTTTTCCATTAGTATAACAAAATCCCTGAGGCTGGGTTACGTATACAGAAAAGAGGTTTATTTAACTCACAGTTTCAAAACCAGAATGTCCTAACAGAATGGTGACCACTCTGGCAAGTGTGCCCCTGGCTACCTCACATTACAGCAGATGGCATCATGGCAGGTGTGCACGCAAGAGAGAGAGATCCTGGGGCAAGATAGGAAGCCAGAGAGAGGGAGGAGCCTAGTCTTGCTGTTTCCTCACCAACCCAATTTCTTGTGGTCTAACTCACACCACAAGAACTGCGCTAATCCCTTCTTAGAGTGATACCCTCAGTGATCTAATTGCTTCCCATTGGGCTTCACTGCTTAAAGGTCCAACCACCTCCCTACATTGCCACGCTGAGGACCAGCCTTCAGACGCACAAACTTTTGGAGGACGTATTCAAACCATATTATGCACGCACGCACACATGTGTATGTGGGTGTGTATGACATTCATTTACATTTGTATTAACAGGCCACAGGAAAAGTTATTGGAAATAACACAGATAATGTACTATAAATCACTAATTCTCAAACCTGGGTCCGTTCAACAATCAGGGCTGTGTAAGATGTAAAATTACTAATGAGAGCAGGAAGGTAACGTAAGTGAAATAGGCGGAGCATAGGAATCTGGGACAGTGAAGACCTGCAGAACCCTGGTGTGCCCAGCATCCTCTACTCCAGCTGTCACCATGCAGAAAGGCAAACCCAATGCTGCTGGCTAGATCTTCTGATCGATTAAGGCACTGGAAATGCATATTTTATGAGAACCCTTGATTTTAAAATATGTGCAATTAATGTTTAAAAAATTGGCCTGTGTCCAGGCCTACATTGTTTAGCCAATCAACACACACTCACCTGTGGATCAGCTTTGGCCCATGCACCACGGGTTTGTAAGCTCCGCTTAAGAGTTGGGGTGGGAGGTGATGGGGAAAGATACCAAAAAGCACAACCATAGAGCTTCTCTGATTCATACTGGGGTGACAGGGGTATCAAAAAAATGCCACCGGATTCCTCCTGCTGGTGAATAATTTCTCTGCAGTCTATTTCCAGAAAAGCTGTAATTCGGGCTCTGAACAACCCATGATTTACATCCCGGCCGGTGTAAAAGATATTGTGTGGAGTCTTCCGAGTGTGCTCTGTGTGTTTGTATAAATCTCTCTACTCAAAATATCTCCCACAGTTGACTGACAGCCCATGTAATTTAGCAGAAGGCTAAAAATTAAAATCCTCAAGCCTGCTGAGGGAGCGAAAGAATACAGTAACACTGAGCACCGCCCCTCACCCAGGACCGGGCTCAGCAGATGCCAGGGCTGTTCATTTTAGAGACGGAACAAAATATTTGTATTTAGATTTATTAAGTCATTATTCCACCATTTGTTCCAATACACTTTATTAAAACCAGATCTCATCTCTGTTTTGAAAGTATTACCTGATTTACATAAGCCGGTCCCAGCCCTAATTATGGCTTCCTTTGGTGTCTTTTCATTCCGAGGGAGGTTTGCTCTCCCCCTCCTGTTTTTTGTCGCCTGCCTTTATGGCCCATATGTCTGCCTTGAGATAGCAAGAATCTTAGCCTATAAATAGATGGTTCAGAACGGTCCTGCTGCCAGTTATCTGTCCACACATCAACATTATCATAATTGCAACAGTGAATGTGTAATCGCTCTAATCACACGTTCTAGTCGGAAAACTGGATCGGGTTTCATAAATTGTATAATTTGAGGCTTTCCTGAGCTAACCACTGGGCGGGCTGGCTGCTGTGGGTCAGCCACGACTTGGCAGTGTCCCTCAGCCTGGTCAGGCCTGCCCAGGGCAGCGTGGTGACACACACCTGAGGTAGGCACTTGGCTATGGATAACGGCAATGCCACCCCTGCTCTGAAGCAAGGACGCCTGAGGAACTCGAGAAGCACAACTTTAAGGGCCTGTGATCAGTCAGGCAGTTTGCACGCACCCTCTCCTTTTAATTTTCATTCTGTTACCCTTTGGAGGAAAAATAGCATAAATATTTCTATTGCTGCAGATGAAGACATAACATTCAGAGAGGTTGTGTATGCTTGCAAAGGTTACACAGAAAGTAGCTGATTCTCAGGCATAGATCGGAGACTCCGCACCCCACGCCCTTAACCACCAAGTCCATCTACAGAGTGGCAACACTGAAGGCTTTGGCGAATTTCATTTTTTCCTTCCTGTGAAATGCTTCCATTGCTGTCATTGTAGCTAATTCCCAAGACCAACCAGAAAGAGGTGATTACAGAAAACAAAACTGAGACACAGAGAGGTCCAGTATACAATCAGGGCTCCGCAGCTTGCAAAGTGGAACTGGGACCTGAGTCGAGGCTGAGCCCCAGGCCCGCTTGGGACCCCATGGGCTGTGCTCTGGGCCACTCTCTGCTTGTAGAACTTTTGCTTCCTCTGCCAGCCTCTGGGAAGGGCACTGTTATTGGGATGGTATCAATGGGCAGAGTCCTGGGGGAAAGGAAGACACGGGAGGGCAGAAAAATGACTTTCTGCCAGCTCCCCCAGATGCCCACCTTTTAGGGACAAGTCTCTCAAGCCTGATGGGGACACAAATTGTCCCTGAAGCCCCCCGGGGAGCTGTTGGGGGAAGGGTTTCTTTTGTTTTGCATTACAAGCTTCCTCTGGGCAATGCTGTTCCCACTTAAGGTCCCCAGAGTGTGGCTGATGACACCTGATAGGTGAGTGGATCCCCACAGACCCAAGGGCTGCTCTAGAGGTGCCTTGCAAACTCTCAGCATTGTTTAGTTGCTTTGGACTGAGTGCTAAATGCTAAGCAGATGATGGTGTTGTTACCTGGACAGGGACGTCCCCCAGGACTCTCTCAGAGGAGCCATCTAATCCACCCCCTAACGTTTCCAGATGAGGAAACTGATGATCAGGAAGGGGAGGGGCCTAGCCATGGTCACAGCCAAGCCTGGGTTCTTCTCTGCTGTGTACACATGCACACACCCATGCACACTCATGTGCACATCTCCCCACACTCCCCTCTCCCTCCAAGCTCCTTCCTCCTGGTTCCAAAGCACTCCCTGCCAGTGTTCTAGGCAGGAGATTGGGGACCAGGGCTCCTTTCCTCAGTTTTGTTCCTGAATGTCCCCAAACCTCAAATTTAGAAAGCCTGATCCCCTCATGGCTATGTCCCTGCCCCTGACCCACAAAGTAACCTTGGGCTCTCCTGGGCATCAAAGTCTGGCCTGGGCCATGAAGATGGGGACACTCCACCCTGTCATCTCCCTGACACTTGAGCTCTGAGCACCACTGAGTCCTGGAAACTCCTAGACAGCACTGCCCAGAGCATCTCCTGAGAGCAAACTATATCTGAGCAACTCAAAGCATGGTCCACAGACTGATGGGCTGTAGCAACACCCTCTGAGAATTAGTTTAAAATGGAAACCCATGGGCCCAGCCCAAGAGTTACTGAATCATAATTTCAGGGTGTGGTCAGGACTCTGGGTTTTAGCAGACCCTTTCGGTATTTCAGATACATGCCTAGTTTCAGAATGGCCAACTCCAGCCCAGGCCTAGTGATCTTCCCAGGTGAAGGGTCCTCAAGGCTCTGACCCCCTTGAGGAGGATCACAAGTTTAAGGCCAACCTCAGCAACTTAGTGAGGCCCTAAGCAATTTAGCAAGATCTTATCTCAAACTAGAAAACAAAAAAGATTGAAGATAGGGCTCAGTGATAAAGCACCCCTGGCTTAAATCCCCAAGACCAAATAAATAAATAAAGATTATGCTCTTAGAGAAAATTCTATCGCCTGCTGTTTCATTGACGGGGTATGGATCTACCCTGTTGGACTCTGAGTCGCCTATAGACTCCATAGTTTTTAATAACACCTGACACATGGTAGGTCTGCAGAGTCTGTGTGTGTGTGTGTGTGTGTGTGTGTGTGCATGTGCTGAACTCTGATTGCACTGAAAAATGGGGTCCCCAAGGACTATGCTCTGTGGCAAACTATGGAATTATTCCAGACCCACATGCACACGTCATCATTTTACAACCAGCAAGGGCTGCAGGACCTCTTTATCCTTTTTCTCTGGGTTTCCTCAGGGCTCACCTCTCCTCCCCTGACCTCCCGCAACCAGCCTCTGGCCAAGGTCTCCCCGATGCAACCGTCAGACTTGGGCCTCGGGGTCAGTTGCACCTGGTGGCAGCTTAGTGCAGCCAGGTAGATGTGTGAGGTCATCCCTCTTGACCCTGATCAGGGAACTCTTGCAGAGCCGGAAGCCAATTGTTGGGGCAGGAGGAAAGGGTCTTCGCCTCCGTGAGACCTTGAGAGCCTCCAGGTACCACCCAAGATCTGTCATCCAGGGTGCCTGCCCTGCTAGGCTCACTTCATTTCCTCCCTGGTGCCTCAGGGACTTTGCACATACTACTCTCTCTGCTGATGACCCTCTTCCCCCTTGAGCATGTCAAATACACTAGGAATTAGAGGCTGCTGTAGCAGATGCAGGGACTTGGCTGAGAGTGGGTCAGGGAAAGACAATTGAGCAATGATGTGACACAGGAAAATTAAAGAAATATAAAAACAGATGTCCTGCCATTAACTGGCTGTGTGACTTTGAGTAAGTCCCTTTCCTGGTCTGGACCTGTCAAATAAAAGGTTTGGGTTCTACATTATTGCAACACCCCAAGCATAAGAAATAATTTAATGTGTGTGTGTGTGAGAGAGAGTGTGTGCATGTGTGTTTGTATGTGTGTGTCCCTCCAAGCTCAAATGGGCTCATTTACGCAATTTAAGCAGATTCGGCTTCATGTTCTTATCTTTAACCCCACTGTGTGACCTGCTCAATGAACCACCACTGGGTGTTCCCTGGACACCAAGTGGGTATTGGGTCCTCCACTGGAGCCTGTCTTTCTAGAGAGACGGCCCTTCCTGGATTGGCTAATGCTAACAGGGAGTAGCTGAGTGTCCCTGCATCCAAAGGATCACTCACTTCCTGCTTTCTCAGAGCTCAGCGGAAAGAGCCTCACTAGAATCTTTGGAAAGCACCTGATGGAAGAGGATGTATCATTAGGTTGCAAATTGGGAGGCTTAGAAGCCAAATAAAGGATGGGTTTGGTTCTCTGGCACCCAGGCAGAATAAATAGTGTCTTCTTACCATTTCAGCGGGGCTCTGCACCCCTGGAATGTGAACTGATGAGCGGTGAGGGTCTCCACTGTTGACCCAGCTGAGATGATCCTCAGGTTTACCTGCTTCCCAGATTGCACGACCCCTGGGCCAGGTCTTTCTGCAGGAGCTCCTGGCACTGAAGATGAGGGGAGGCCTCCTTGCCTGCTGGCCAGCTCTTTCTCTGCCCTCTGACTGAGGCCAAGTGTGAGATTCTGGGCCAGTCTCAGGTTAGGAGGCGACCCTAGCACCCCTCCTTTCAGCCCTCTGTGAGCTGGGGGTGCTGTTGTCTTTGAAGGACCCATAGCAAGGATGGAACTGACAGTGTAGGTGAGGGTCAGATTGTTATCTCTTCTACACACTAACCAGCATGAAGCCCTACTATGTGCAAGGGAGTATGCTAAGAGTGCTCCCAAACCTCCTTTCATTTACACCACACACAACCTGGTGGAAAGGGGAGGATCTGATAGATACTGAAGGGACTTGCCCTGGGATTAGAACCCACACTAGTCTTTTTCCAAAGTTCAGGGCTCTGATCTAGTCCAACATCCTGTCTGCAGGGCTGTGTGCCTGGCCCGAACTCCCCAAGAGCTGACAGCTAGCAAATGCTTCTCTGCTCAGCAATGCAAGGGGCAGCCAAGTGTGCAACAGCAGTTTAAAGAGCCGGGCTAACTCCAGGGCATCCTGAGGCCACTGGCCCTGGCTGGGAACAGTCTCCTGCCTTCCAGCCCTCAGTGGTGGCTGTGTCCAGCTGGGCCGGTGACTCAGCCGCCCTCATTCCCACATCTCTGGGAGGGCAGGCCTCTGTCCCGGCTGTCGGTTTGGCTCTGTTGGTGCATGTGGGGGTGCCCGGCAGCCAGCCTGCCGTCGGCAAGGCCCCGGGGCTTGGCAGCATTGCTAGGGCACAGCCGCCGGGTTTGCCCTCTTCCTCAGCCTGCCAGCCTCTCTCCTGGGACTGGAGGGTTGCTTCTAAATTCCTCTGGCCATCTCAGCCGTGTCTTCGGCCAGGCTGTGGGGACTTCTGGAGTGCCAGTCCAAGAGCCCTCTTTCTCTTCCTTCTTCACCCTGAAAACTCTTGCTTGTCCTTCAGACCTGAAGCCCCTGCCCCCAGGCAAAGCCTTTTCTGCCTGCAGAAGAATCCCACCTCCTGGAGCACACAGCTTCCTCGCAGGCCCACCTTGGCTCGCCGGTCGGGAACAAGTCTGCAGTGCGTGAGAGAGGGGACCAGGCCCAACCAGAATAAGAGAGCCAGGGAGGGAAGTGGATCTTGGCTGGACCTTCAGGCGGGATGTGTGGGAGGGCAAGCTACGGTTGGATTGTGCAGGTAGGGCGAAGACCATTTGCTCACAGCCAAGGAAAACATCAACCCACAGGTCCTGGCCCTGACCTCAGTGGGAGGTGTGCTGGAGCCAGGGCAGCAGTGCAAACCTGACAAGGCCCATAAACTCTCCAGTCCTGTTTCCTCATCTGTGAAATGGGTACGATAACAGCTGCTGGCCAGGCTTGCTCTACACAGCACTTACAGCCCTTTTTATAAAAAGCCTGTCTGCAGACCTGCACTGATGTGCTCCAGACATGGGCACTTCCTTCCATGCGCTACAGGAGTCCAACAAGGTTTTTGCAATCTTTTATTGGTCTCATTTTTGCGTTGGCCATCCTGGCTGCTGTGGGAAAGGATCTAGGAGGCACTTGGTTAAAGGCGCTTTGCTTTGCAGCTGCCGGTTGCTGTCACTCATCCTCCCAATACCTCCCAAGTGAGCAGAGCCAGCATTTTCCCACCTCCCCCACACACCTGATCCAGTGGGAAGCCTGAGATCGGCAATAGGAACTACCCTGCTGACAGTCATTCCTTAAGTTAGAACAACTAAAGAAAATAACTTTGGATGAGCACCAAGTATGTGCCAGATGCTGGGGGCACTTGGAGACACTGAAGTGCCTAAGACATGGCCCCAACCAAAACAAGGCTCATGGGGCAGAAGTGGGATGGAAAGAGAAAGGGGCATGCAAATGACATCTAGTCCAGACAGGCTGTGCATGGAGTAGAGACACCTCACCTACAAAATCCAATTTTAGTGAGGAATCAGTGCTGCTCAGGAGGATCTGAAAAGGTGTCAGGAGTGGTCAGGGTCAGAAGGATGAGCAGCAGGTTTTATGGTGGAGAAGGAAGAGAAATGTCGTGGAGGTCCCCTAGGCTCTGTTCAGGGAAGGGCAAATGCCTAGGCTGGACTGAGCCTCTTTGGGAGGCTCCAGATGTCCTGAGGAGCCTCTATGCTACTATGTGTTGCTGCACGGGAGCTGTGAGGCCCCTGTGGGTGTTGAGACACAGCTGAGGGACATGTTGACAACCTACGACCCAGATCTCTGCCTTCCAGGAACTGGTTGGGTGAGACAGGATTCACTCCCAGCATATTTAGAGAGCAATCCTGGTGAGCAGGTGTCCCATTTTGGGTGTGGCCGGTGAAGTCTGATGTCACTTCCCTCCTCAGGCAATGCTGCCAGCCCCTTCACAAACTGGGAGATACAAACACAATTTTGCACACTGTGGCTGAAGATAGGGACATTCTCCTACCTGCCAATCTCCACTGAGGAGCCTTTCGATATGGTACAATCTCTACATTTTACAGAGGAGGAAATGGAGGCAGAAAGAGAATGGGACTTGCCAGATGTCCACATTAAGTCATAGCAGAACAGACCTAGACTCCTGTCTTCTTCCTGAAGGTTCCCCCACAGGCACTTCCTAAAGAAGCATCCTTGCCCAACTGCAGCTCTCTCTGTCCTGCCTCACAATGGAGGCTTGAGCATGCACTTTTTCCCTCTCTCAGTCATTGCCTGTTCCTGTGATTCTTCTCTTAGTAACACTCCACCTGTGTGCCCCTTTCCCTCCTGCACGGCCTTGTTCTCCACATCCTGGTGCACCATCTCTGTGCAAGGACCCCCAGACACCCACTCACCCTGGCTGCACACAGACATCTCCCTCTGCTCCTTCCCTTGCTCATCCTCCATATCCAACCACTGATTTACTTCTTGCTCAAATCCATTCCTTCCTATTAAAAAAAAAAAAGAAAAGAAAAAGAAATTCAGAAAACAATCTAATTACAAACAATAAACTCACACACACACACACATACACACACACCCCAAAACAAAACAAAAAATTAGGAATAAATTTAACCAAAAAAGTAAAAGACCTACACACTAAAGCTATAAAACATTAATAAACAAAATTGAAGGAAACACAGATAAATGGAAAGTTACTCTATGTCCATGGATTGGAAGAGTTAATAGAGTTAAAATGTCCATACCACCTAAAGCAATACATTGATTCAATGTAATCCCTATCAAAATTCCAAGGACTTTTTTTTTTCACAGAAATAGGAAAATCAATCCTAAAATTTACATATAATGGCAAAAGACCCAAAATAGTCGAAGCGATCTTGAGTAGGAAATGTAAAGCGGCTGGAGGTCTGACACTGCCTGCTTTAAAATATACAACAAAGCTGCAGCAATCAAAGCAGCATGGTACTGGCTCAAAAACAGACCGATGGCTCAAAGCGGTGGGCCTGGAAGTAAATCCATGCACTCCAATCAATTGGTTTTCAACGAAGGAACCAATAATACACAGTCGGAGGAGGACAGTCTGTTCGATAAGTGGTGGATATTCACCCAGAGAGGAATGAAGTCAGGCCCTTATCTCATACCAAACACACACAAAAATATTCAAAATTGGTAAAAGACAAATGTATGAGCTGAAGCTGTAAAGCTATTAGGGAAAAGAGCAAAGGCCCATAGCATTGGTCTAGGCAATGCCTTTTTGGATATAAAACCAAAAACAAAGGCAAGCAAAGCAGAATAGGATTTCATCAAATTGAAAGTTTCTGCAGAACTAGGGAAATGGCAGAGTAAAGAGACAATCCACAGACGGGAAAAGAAAATTGTAAACCATACTTCCAATAAGGATTTAGTATCCAACATGTATGAGGAACTCAAACAACTCAACAGGAAGAAACAAACAACCCTACTAAAAATGACAAAGGATCTGAAGACATTTAGACATTTCTCAAAAGGAAATAGAAATGTCCAGAGATACATAAAACAGTGCTCAATGTCATGAGTAATCAGAGAAGTGCAAATTAAAATCACTACGAGACATCGGCTCACACCTGTTAGAGTGGCTGCTAACAAGAAGATGAAAGAAATCAGGCATTGACAAGAAAGTTAAAAAGGGGTGGAGTGTGCACGTCTGAGATCCCAGCCATTCAGGAGGCTGAGGCAGAGGGTCACAAGATCAAAGCCAGCCTCAGCAACCTAACAAGGTCCTAAGCAACTTAGTGAAACCCTGTCTCAACATTTTTTTTTTTTAAGAGAGAGGGACAGTGAGAGAGACAGAGAAAGAGAGAAACAACTTTATTTAGTTTTTCACATGGCCTTAGTTGCTCTAACACTTAGTTGTGTACGTGGTGCTGGGGTTTGAACCCGGGTCCTCATGCTTGCCAGGCAAGCGCCGAAACCGCTGAGCCACCGCTCCAGCCCCCTGTCTCAACATTTAAAAAAAAAAAAAAAAAAAAACTGGACTGGGGATGTGGCTCAGTGGTTGAGCGTCCCTGGGTTCAATCCCTGGTACAAAAATTTTTTTAAAGAAGTTGGGTGGAACTTTTGCATACTGTTGGTGGGAATGTACATTGATATAGCCATTATGGAAAATAGCAAAAACTTTTCTCAGAATATTAAAAAATGGAACTACCATTAGTTCCAACAATCCCAATTCTGGGTATATAAACAAAGGAAATGAAATTAGTATTTCAAAGAAACATCTGTAGTTCCACATTTATTGAAGTGCTATTCACGATAGCAAAGATACGAAATCAACCTAAGTGTTCATCAACAGACGAATGAATAAAGAAAATGTGGTATTTATACAAAATGGAATGCTACTCAGCTTCAAAACAGAAGGAAAACTTGTCTTTACAACAGCATGGATGGACCTAGAGGACACTGTTTTATTGTTTTGTTTGTTTGTTTCTTAAAGAGAGGGACAGTGAGAGAGAGAGAGAAAGAGAGAATCAATTTTTATTTATTTTTCCATCTGGCCTTCGTTTCTCCAACATATAGTTGTGTACATGGTGCTGGGGTTCAAACTTGGGTCCTTGCACATGCCAAGCAAGCGCTTTACCCACTGAACCACCAAACCACCACTCCAGCCCTGAGGACACTGTTCTAAGTGAAATAAACCAAGCACAGAAAGACAAATACTGCATGTTCTCACTCATAAGTGGAACTTAAAAAGATCAAATGCACACAAGCAGAGAGTGGAAGAGAAGTTACTAGGGCATAAGGGTGGGGGATAGGGAGATGATTATCAAAGGATATGAAATTTCTATTAGTTAAGGGGTGTAAGCCCAGGAGATCTATTGTACCGCATGGTGGTCATAGATAACAATGTATTATAAAGAGAAAAACAAAATCTAGTCCTTTCTCCTTATTGCCAGTAGTCCAGGCCTTCTCAGTCTCTTTCTGGGTCCACTGCCACAGCGAGAAAAATATTTCAAAAGCACATAAACATGTCACTTTTCTGCATGAAATCTCGCAGAGGTGCCCCACAGACTTGAGAATTAAGTTCCAGCCCTTGGTGTGGTCTACAAAGCGCCCTCTGCCCCCTGTGGTCAGCACCATCTGCCCACAGCGTCCCCCCGTGCCACGTGCCCACTCCATTCTTGGCAGCAGCTGAGCAAATACTCCACGCCCCCAACCGCCTCTAGACGGTTGTTCCCGCTGTCCTTTCTACCCAGAGGAGTAAGACATGCTCCGAGCTGCCTCACATACTCCAGCTCAAGTTGGCCTTCACGCCTGTCTTTATAACTGCATCCCCTCTTCACAGAAATATTCTCCAAAGGTCATTTCACCGTCCCACTTCTGGACTTTTGGAAACCCTTACAAACAAGAGAATCACCGTCTACATCCTTCTAGTGTTTGCTTACACAAGCAAATACAATTCTTTCTGCATAGGTATGTCTAGATGCCGAAATTAAAGTCAGGACAAAAGGCAAGCACAAATCTTTGAGAACCAACCTGCATTGGCCCATGTGCTGACGAACAAGCAGCTTAAGCCAAGAAGTTCACCCATAAATTCAACAGGAACGAGGGCCAACATCCAAAGTCCCACGCAGTTCAGAGTTGGAAGAATAATAAAGAGCCACAGAGCTGTGCCATCAAATGGGCAGGTAGAGCCTGGGGTAGCCCCTCCTCCCCTGCCTGGGCTGTGCCTGATAGCAGAGGTCACAAACACAGCTCCAAAGGAACTGCATTCCCTGACTCTTGTAATTGGATTTTCAGCTTTCTAGAACAGCCCTTCCTGTGTTATGTCTGCAATTTGTGGGATCTGATAAGAACCTTGCTTCAAAGTTCAAAAGGGACCGAACTTTGTAAATAGTTTCAAAGAGAAGCTCTACTTACGCTGGAGAGGCAATATACGGTGGATGAGAGAGCCCTGCAGGCAGACAGCTGGAGGGGGATCCCAAGAGCACATCTATGAACCACGGGCAAATTACTTAACTTCTCCACCTCTGGTTTCCTTATTTATATAATAGGAATTTTAACAGCACTTACCTCTTTGGGCAGGAACAAACGCTATGATGCAAATACACCAAGCCTGTAGTATGTGCTCAATTAATGTTAGATGTAGTGTCGTTGTCGATGAAAGCAATGGTGTTAGCAGAACAGCGAGATATTTAGTCAGTGTACATAGAAAATAATCTTGGCAGAATAAGACCATCTGAGCTATGCAAGCAAATAGAACTTCTGCTAAGGAAGGGAAACTCGAACAGAGGGAAAGCCTGCAAAGGTCACAGACTGTTAGTGGAGCAGACTGAATAATAGTCCCCAAAGATATCCGTCTTAATCCTTAGAGACTGTAAATGTGATCTTATCTGGGAAAAGGGTCTTTGAAGATGTGATTAAGGACCGTAAGATGAGGAGATTACCCTGAATTACCAGAGTGAACCCTAAAGGCAATCACAAGTGTTCTTATAAAGGACAAGGAGGCGGAGATTTAATCTACAGACAGAGAGAGCTGATGGGAAAGCAGGCAAGAGAGATTTGAAGATCCTACTCCCAAGGCTTGACATGGTGTGGCCACACACCAAGGGCAGCCGGCAGCCACCAGCAGTTGGAATAAGCAAGGAACAGATTCTCCTCTGGCACCCCTGGAGGAAACACAGCCCTGTTCACACCTCGATTTCAGCCCAAGGACACTGATTTTGGACCTCTGGCTTTCAGAACTGTGAGAAGATACATTTCTGTTGTATCAAGCCACCAGGTTTGTGGAAATTTGTTATAATAATCCCAGGAAATATACGGGCAGGATCATGGATGATAGCCCATTTTACTCATGAGGAACCCTAGACTCAAAGAGAAATAGTGACCCACCCAAAGTCACAGTGTGCTTGGGCCTTGGTCAAGGCCAGACCCAGGTCCAACAGCCTCTCTCTTCCCTCTGCTCACTTTCTGCTGGCCATGCAGGGCCCCTGATGGGATTAGACCTGGGAGGTCCCTGAGCTAGGACACCCTTCTGTTGCCTGGGCCACAGCTGGGTTGTCTGGGAGCGGCATTAGTGAATTTGGGGTGCCAAAGGGAAGAAGTCTGGGGTCTTGGGAGATTGAGGGTGGATTACAGCCACCCATCAGGGAACTGCCTTGTGTTCGCTGAAGTAGCCAGGACTTCACCCACCACCCGTTCACCCACAGTTTGTCCCTTCTGAAACTCAGGTTGGAATGTGGTTGTCATTGTGGCAGTATTGAGAGGTGGAGCCTTTAAGAGGGATTAAGTGGTTAGAGGACAATACCTTAGGACAATACCTTTCTCCTTGCACTGGATTTGCTTTCCTGACTCTTGTGTTTGGTCTCTTCCACATGCATCCACTCTCCCTTCTATTCCCCACCATATTACTGACATGGCGGCAGAGCAGCGGCCCTGGTGGTTTGGAGCACTGGCCTTGGCACAGGGAGCCTGCCATGCTGGTGCAGACCTGAGGCATGGTGGATTATTGCCAGGTTGAGCCAGGGCAAACTGACCTCTCACCCCATGGTATGGAGGCCAGCTGCAGAAGCCCGTCCCTCACAGTGCTGCAGCTCCAGAATCCCGAGCCTGCACGATCCTCTGACCACAACCTATTGGAAATTGTGATTGCAGATGGAAGGAGGGAAAATGGAAGTGGGCAGACCTGAATGGAAGTTCAGTCTCAAGATTTAGCCAGTAGTGTTAGTACTTTCCAAACTCTAATTAGCATAATTTTGGACCAATAGCATTGGCACTTTTTTCAAACCCTGATCAGCATAAGTTTGGACCAATAGTGCTGACTCAAGTGCTAATATAAGCCCCTAAACTAGCACACTCAGAGGCAATCTCTCTTGAGTCCCTTCTCACCTTGAAGCAGTTTTATTTCTGTGCACACTTGAATAATACACTCACTCATCCCTGTCTGTGGCTTTCTTTCTTTGAATTCATAAGACCAGAACCCAGAAAGAACAAATTGATGGTGAGCTGTTGGAGTCTGCTGCAACACTGCAGGGCATAGCCCACCCCTGAGCACTGTTAACACTTCTCCACTGCAGACACCTGCAGCTGGTACAGACCCCATCTGTCCCAGAAGTGGAGTAGCTCCAGGTACGTAATGATCCTACAGCCCTTGCCCAGTGCTGCTGCCTGATATTGGACTTATAGCCTCTAGAACCATTAAGCAGGTAAATTTCTTTTCTTTCAAAATTATCCAGTCTCAAGTGATCTGTCACAGCAACAGAAGACATGCTCCCATCTTGCTCAGTCCCTAGATGCGGGCTGTTTTGGGTGGAGCTGGGAAAAGTATGACCTCAGTCGAGTCTGGCTGCTGCCACTAAGGCAAACCCTGAAGGAGCTTACCCTACCAGCGGCCTTTGTGTTCCTCCATGGCTGCTTGCCTGCCATGCTCTCCACAGATGCATGGCGAGTCTTTTTTTCTAGGGGGTCTGGGCAAGGAGAGGATCCCGCTTCACCTCCGTATTGCAAAGAAGGGAAGTGTCTTCCATGGAAGCACTCTGCTGATCCTACAGGGCCTGCCTCCTGGGGAAGTGACTCTAATCCCTCCATACTCAAAGTGGGTGCTGAGTTCACCTGGAAACTTGTTAAAAATGCAGAATTTATCTTGGGCCCCACATTTTGAGAAGCAAGCTCTAGAACCAAAGCCCAAGGACAGCAGTGATTTGTTTTGGGTTGGCCCTAGAACTAAGCGAGAATGTTGACAAAGAACGTAAAACAGAAACTGTGTGTCCTGCAAAGTCTAAAATGTTTACAATGTGGAGCCTTCCAGACACAGCTTGCCAATCCCTGCTCTAAATTTCTATTTAGATGTGTTTACACACCACTGTGTCTGTTTTGCCTATCTTCCCTCCCCCACTCCAAAAACAAATAAAAAGCATCTCCAGGCCCTGCCCTTGGTGAGCTGCTCCAGCTGCTGCGTGGAGCAGGGGTAGGTGCTCCTCAGCGGGGCCACATCCACACCTGCTTCATTGAACAATGCAGCACCACCTGCTCCCTCTGCCATTCCCTCCTCACCTCCTGCTGCTCCACCGGCTCTCCTTATCCCAGATTTCCCTTCTCCACTAGGCCTTTAATCTTTGCAGGTTTTCCCCCCCTAATATCCCTGACTCTCTTGTGAAATGCAAATTAATTAGTGTCTAATTGCTCACTCGTAGCTGCATCTACAGCCTTCTCCTGCTAGGTTCCTGTTGAACATGTCTCTCATCGGCCCATTAGGAGCTATGGTGGTTGGAGAGGCAGGCGGCCCCTCCCCACCTCCCAGGCTTTGTCAGAAACCATCTTGTCAGTAGATTCCAGAAACACACCCGCCTGGGCGGGGTCATTCCACCCACCATTCACTCTAATTACCAACATCATTTCTGGGAAGCAACTGTGCCAGAGGCCGAATTAGGCAGAGGGGTGAGACTCAGCCTCTGCCCTCAAGGAGGCTGCAGCTGGGATGAGGAGCCAAGCCAGGCATGTGTAACCATGCACACCCTTTCGAGCAGCAGGTGATGAAGGCAGGAACGTGCCCAAGGCCATGGTGCAGTCTTTAAACTTGCATGGGCTGAGTTTCAATTTCAGAGGTGGCCGGGGGCTCCAGCCCATCCTGGGCCTCCACACATGATCTCCGAGCCATGGGAAAGCTGTATGGTTCTGGAAGAGGAGGAGCTGGACTCCAACTCTCTGACAGATCTCAAGCCTTTACCCTACTGAATCTCAGTTTCCTCCTCTAGGAACTGAAGATAATGGGCCCAGCATGGGGAAACTGAGCCCCAGCTGACAAGGTGCTGGGCATAGGCTGACATAGCATATATGTTCTGCCAGTGTGACTCCTGATGAACTTCTTTGAACACTTGTTCCTGACCTCTGACGATTGTTCCCCGCTCTTTCCTGGCCAGCACCTTGAGCATGGTCATGAAAATCTGCACCCTGGGCCCTTTGAGAACACCTGGTCCAAAACTTCCCTTCTCCGATGGGGGGACTAGGACTCCGGGAGGAAAATGCCTCGCCCTGGGGTTCAAACAAAGCCAGGCCCAGGGACTAGGTGTCCTGCCTCCCAGATCTGTGCTTCTCTTATCACCCCCAGCGCTGTCTCAAATGAGCAGAGAGAACAGCAGACTCGGTGCTCCTGGGACCACAAAGACAGAAACCTCACCATCCGTTTCCTTCTGTCTGGCCTCCCACAAGAGGGAGGGGTGCTGCAGAGGAAGGGTGGGGGTCCCCATAGTCCTCCTGGGGGAAAGGCCTTGGAGGCCTTTGCCTGGCTGGGCACATTAGCCTCCAATACTCTGGCTGAGTGCTGAGGGAGGAGGGCTTCCCAGGCCAAGGCGAGAGGCAGGCTGAATGGGGGGCAAAGGCCTTGATGGAGCGGGCCCCACGGATGGCATAATCACTCTGGCACAGAGCAGGGTCTGCCTGCTCCAGGGATTGCTCCTGGCTCTCCCCAGGTGTGACGAATGCAGCCAGCGTTTCCCAAGATGGCTGTTGACACACAGCCCCTTGCTGCCAGGGCAGCCTCAGGAGAGCATGCCTTTCCCATACCTGGCTCAGCTCCTGCCCTGTGGGAACTGTTGCCCACACACATGCGCTCCCACCATCTGAGTGTGTGGATCTGTTTGCTCAGTCACCTGGTTATCCTCTTCCTCCTACTCTGACCAGCCCTTCTCCATCTTCCGACAGGAAACACCCACAGGCAGTGCGCCTGGATTTGAAAGTATTCAACAAGCACTAGCTCCAGCATCCCGGCTCCACCCTAATTATTCCCAGTGTTTGGTCCCTGGTCCCTTCCCACTGCCAGTAGCTCCCCCAGAAAGCCCAGCTCCAGGGCCACCTGTCACCCACTCACACGGTCAACAATATTCAGGCCCTCTCACTGGGGCCCATCTGCAGGCCGACTGTGTAGTCAGGCAGAACACTGACCCTGAAAAGATGGCCTGCTGATGAGAAGCTGGTGGCTGCAGAGCAGAGCGGTCATGGTCATGATGCATGCCATCCTGCATGCAAGGTACTCTGAAGGGAGAGGGGAGATCGCATTAGCTGTGAGACCTGGCAGTTTCCTAAGGACATCTGAGCCCGCCCAGAAGAGTAGGTATGGATGAGCCGGAGGCCCAGAGTCCCAGGAGAGCATGATGGGTCCTTGGTTTGCTAGACCTTTAGGGGTGTGGGGGGCTGGATATGAGATACACAGGAACCTTGAGGTGAAGGTCATTGGGGGGCATGGTGGGAGGCCAAAGAAGCCTATGAAACAAGGAGGCTGACCGCTACGACCACTAGACTTTAGAAACTAAACCCCTATGGCTACAGCGTCAAGACCCGGGTTCAAGAGGTGCAAGACAGCAGCTAGGAGCCCACTGAGAAGGAGACTGCCACGGGACAGCGGGGAACAGAGGACCAGGGCATGGGAGGGGCAGATGCAGCTGAGGAAGAGAGATCCAGGGTTATTTCAGAAACAGAATCATCAGAACCAATATTTGGGTGGTAGAGTTTGGGGCAGGAGGGGTGACTGGGAGCAAAGGTGGGGCTGGGATCCACACTCTGGCTCAAGTATCTGGATGGTTGGACCCGCTATGGCACTGAAGACAGGGGAGCAGGAATTTGGGGGGCTAATGAAAAAGCTCAGTGCTGAAGTTGGCAAATGAGAGCTCAAGGGAAAGCTGAGGGGGAGATGAGTGCCCAGAGAGTTGCTGGGAAGGGAAGGCCAAGGGGGAAGGACCCTGGGAGCATGGAGCCCACCCTCCCCACCCCATCCTGCCCTCCACTTCTTCTGGTAGCCCAGGCTCTGTCTCTGGGACCCACTTGCTTCTATATGAACACGCACACCTTCTCCCTTTAGCCCTGGAGGGGATGATGTCCATTTCCCCAAGAGCTGGCCACCCAGTGCCTGGCTATACCATTGGGGCCATTGCTGGCTGAGACCTGGAGACCTCACCACCCCACCTGCCAAAGTGCCCTCCCTGGATAGCAGACAGACCAAATTCCTACCACCACCATCCTCAGCCATCCCTCAGCACCCTGCCCACAGCAGACTCTTCACAAACAGGAACTTGCTCGTTATTGTGAGAAGCCACTGAGCTGTGGCTTATTTGTTACTGTACCATGTCCAGGCCCTCCCTGACTACTGCAGTCTGTGTACAGAGGTTGTCACCCTGCGTCTTTGCCTGTGCCAAGTTTACATACCTGCGCTCTGCTTCCTCCTAACCTTCCAGGCCAGTCCCCTACTCCCTAGCCCAGCTCTTTCTCTACTGCCTCAGACTCCTAAAGCTCCATCTCCACTCACTCACCTTGATAGCTCAGCTTTTCCATTTCCCCATGGACTATGAGCCTTATTCACTGAGCTCTGGTGGCTAAAATCAGGCCCGATAGCCCTTGTGTCCCTTTGGGCACCAAAAGGCCTGCTGTCTGGGTGTATGGGAACCGAGCTGGGAGGCACTGTAGGTGACTACACCATGTGAAATCCCTGTGTTCCAGCCTCCCTTCTTCACTTATCCTGCCTCCAGGATCCAGCACGGGGGAGTAGGAGAGAGCCATGACAGAGAGGCGGAGAGATGGAAAATATTCCTGGTATTGTTCTAAGGCCACAGCCTGTGGTTGTGGAGGGAAGCAAGGGGGGTTGGGAGATGGGAAGAGAGGTTAACAAGATTAAAAAAGCCATAATGAGGCCGCAGCACAAACCCTGCAATTATGCTCCCAAATTTAATCAAAACAGCTTCCCGCACTGGGCCTGTAACATATCTAACAGGCCCCATCAGGTTCTGCCTCCCAGGCCTGGCACTTGAGACACCGCAGAGCCCAGAAGGCTTTCTGCAGTGGCAGGGGCCTGGGCCAGCCTGCCGCCCAACACCACCCACCCCACCCAGCGCAGCTCGCAGCTCGGTTGAGCCCATCTGTGCAACTCGCTCCCTTCCTCCTGCCCAGCTCCCCTGCCTCCTCCCCATGAGATACTCTTTTCAGCACTGGCCACCAGCTGTGTGTGTCCCTGGCTCTCTCAGGGTGCTTCCAGGGCTGGTCTCTCTTGGTCATACCCCACCCATAAGCATACCTACCCCCCAAACAGGCCCGGCTGCCTGATGCTCAACCTTCCTGAAAGCAGAGACCTCCTCCTCCTGATGCCTTCCATCTCTCTTGGCCTTCTCTACTTTCCTATGAAAGAGCTGGAAAACACATCATCAGCTCAGGTCAGTGGATGCTGGCTTCCAGACTGGAGTTAAGAGCCAGTCAGTCCCTCTCTGCTGGGGCCTGTCAGGCACTTTTAGAGCACACGTATCTTAAATGGCTTATTTACAGGTAGAAGGTGGCTACTGTGAAGGCTAACTCTATGTGGCAGCTGGACTGAGATGCCCAGACGAAAGGTGAGGTGCTATTGCTGGGTGTGCCCATGAAGGTGTCGCTGAAGAGGTGGGCATTTGAGCTGGTGGGCTGAGTAGAGAGACTATGCTCACAGAACATAGTCTGTGAACAGAAAAAAAAAACCATGTGGAGGCCTAGAGAACCCCAGCCTCCTGCCCCAGGCATTCCTGGTTCTCAGGCCTTCAGGCTCAGGCTGGAATCTGCACCATCACTTCTAGGCTCTCAGCCTGCAAACTACCCCACAGCCCTTCCGGGGCCTCCAGCTTGCAGGTGGCAGAAGATGAGCCTTAGTCTCTGTGATCACAAGAGCCAATACCTGATCACAGATCCCTTTCTATATCCTTCGTATATAGCTCTCCTTTGGTTATGTTTCTCTGGAGAACCTGGCTAATGCAGCCTATCAACCTATGCTGAACCTCCCAAGAGCAAGAAATCATCCGTACTGGGCTGAGCCACTGAGAGGCCAGGGTTTACTGATCCTGTGCCGTAGCCCAACCTGCCCTGTCTAACACAAACCTACCAATGAGAGGCAGTGGAAATACTCTCCGGTCACTTCCCAGTCTGATGGAACAAAGTGGGATGGCACATCTGGTCCCAAGTTAGGAAACCTGAGCTATAGTTTTATCTATCAAATAATTGTTCTGCCAAAAAAAAAAAAAAAAATTGGGGCAAGTCTCTTTACCTCTCCGGGCTTCAGTTTCCTCGTCATCCATCATGTGGCAGAGCTGATGGTGTGGAACCATTTCAGAAACAAGAAATGTAGGAGGAGGCTCAGACTCATGGGGGAACGATCTGCATTCTGTTGGGACCTGTTCAGCACAAGGTGTTGGTGGGAGGTTTTGTAAACCCTCAGTATGCTCTGGGGCCAGGGAAAAGGATGGACTGGAGAGGTAGTCTGGAGGTCACAGGTGACACTGGCAGCTCTAGTCCTATGGAAGAAGTTGCGGGGCGGGGGGGAAGGGGACAGATGAGAAATAAGAAAGAATGCTCAGGGCCGGGATGTAGCTCAGTGGCAGAGCACTTGCCTGACACGCACAAAGCCGTGGGTTCAATCCCCAGCACCAAGAGGAGGGAAAGCGAAGGAGCGCTCTCCGTAAAGTGGAATTGATGACATTGAAGTTCAGAGAGGTGAGGTAACGTGCTCAAAGCTGCACAAGGAGCTAGTACCAGAGGTAGAGCTAGAACCCAGAACTCCTGCTGATTCCAGGGTCAACCCCTTTCCAGCAGAGAAGCTGGGGTTCTGGGCGTAGTAAAGTATGCAGTTACTGTTGGGATGCGTGTCTCTGGTCCCTTCTGTGAAAGCCAGTTTCCCCATCTGTAAATTAAAGATATGGTGTCTTACAAGCCACCTACGCACCCATTGTATCCTCTCCCCTTGAGGAAGCAGGGCATAAGGCCGACTGAGGATCCGAGAGACAAGTGACTCGCCAGATCCCCAGTTGTCAGGTGCCCTCCCATGGAGCTCCCTCTTCCAGACCACAAGCAGTGCTCCCCTCTGCCCACAAGAGCCACCAAGACCCAACCCTTGCAAGGAGCACGGCCCACCACACCATCCCGCACTGGCCTTTTCTTTCCCTTGTCCCTACTGCCACCCCAGTCCCTTTGTTTCTTGCCGTAAGGGACAGGTTTCATGGGGATCCCTTGCCCACTGGAAGTGATCACATGTTTCCTGGGATTGAGCTGAGAGGCCCAGGACAGCAGGAAGATGATTGGTAGCCACCTTGAAGGATAAGGCGACAGTGGGGTTTCTCCACCTTGGGGCAGGGTCAGCGGCTGGATGAAGGATGTTGGTCCATGATCAAACATAGCCTGGGAAAGGGTATTCTGGGCCCAAACAGGGAGTTCAGAGTCTTAGCAATTTCTGGATTCTCTGAGGCAACACCAAGAACTTAAGGCCTTTTGTCAGCCAGGGGATGAGCTTTCCTAAGAGACCATGTTCTAGAAACAACTCAGAGGATTTCATCCATCCCAGCCCATCCTATCCATTCATCCAACAAATATTGATGAAAGGGGCTCCTCCACCTCTGCACTCCAGGGCTGGTGGTGAAGCAGGAAGGAGTCAGCAGGGAGAGCCTAAAGCGGGTATTCTACCCACCAGGATAAGCCAAGGTCTGACACCAACTCTCCAGCTGTGCGGCCTTGGGCTATAACTCTGCCTCTAAGAATCTCACGTGCAGAATAGAACTAATAATACCCCCAACTTCCTGGGCTCCCGGGTGGTTTTGAAAATCAGGAGACCTCCTTCAACAAAGTGGTTTGTAGGTTATTCTTAAGAGGAGAGAATAGGTGCTTATTTCCCAGGGATACAAAGTAGACAGCCCTAAGTGCTGTTGGAGAGGCCCAGATAAGGACTCCAAAAGGCTCAAGGCAGAGAGAGAGCTCAGGAGGAGGAAGAGGAGAGAGACAGGCTGTGCAAAATTCCAACAGGCAGAGAGGGCAGACAACAACTATTCCAGCAGCAGGCAGAGGAGGCGACGCTGTGGGAGTGGAAATGACAGAGGAGACTCTAGGGCTGCACAAAATACCATCGGCAGTAGTGGGGACCAGTGGGAGTGTTGCGACCGCATTTGGACTTTGCTTGGGAGGGGCAGATGTGTGTATGTGAGTGTGAGCGTGCGTGCGTGTGTGCACGCACCCATTGTAGTTCTCACTGTGGACCCAGGAGCACCACAGCATGTCACTTAGGAAGTTGTTAAAATGCGGACACTCTGGTCCCACCCCAGACCTACCCAGGCAGCAACTTCAGAGGAAGATCAGCGTTTTCCCAAGTGCCCACCAGCAGGGGCTGCTGCCTCCCCTGGGGTCAGCCGGTGTGCAGGTGCCCTCAGTGCCTGAGATGGGGTGGGGTAGACAGGACTGGTCCCCGGGCGTCCACACTGTCATGGCGTATGAACACCCATGTGTGCCATGAAAGCACATTTCCTCCCCATCCCACTTGTCCATTCCCTGCTGCTGTTTTCTGGGACACTTTCCAAATAAGCCACTTAAACTTGAGTCTGTGACTCTGCTTCTAGGGAACCTGAACCAGATGCGTGCGCGTACATGCTTGTGGCGTAGGGCCAGGTGAGCTGGGGTCACTGGCAGGGGAACAATGGCAGCATAGCTTGGAGATCAGGGATGGGGGAAGGCGCCCTGGGCAGCCTTGGAGGGGAACGCTGTGGGGAGAGGCTGTCTGCTCCCACAGGGTTACCAAGCCTGGATCGCCACCTTATTATTATCCCATTTCTTTGAAGAAACAGAGGTTGAAGATTAGGCGCCCTGCCCTAGGCCAGGCCTGGGGCGCTGGTGCGGGTCTCAGGTGGGAGCCAGTCCTGCCAGGCCAGAACCCGGCACTTTTGCCCCACTGTTGGTAACACAGCCTCCAGGCTGTCTGTTACCTGGGGCCACAACTGCTACATCTGTGCTCCTTTGATGTATGCCCTTCTGAAGAATCTGGTGCTGACTCTGGAGAGAGGAGAGGCTCTGCTCATCAAGCATTGGGTGCCCACACGCCTTCGCCAGGGCTCCAGTCTGTCCTCAGAAAGCACCCAGGCCAGGTGGCCTGGCCTTGCCCAGCTTCTCCACGCTTGCCTGCACCTCTGGCCTGACTTTCCTCATCGGTGGAAGCTAGAACCCCCCCCACCCAAGCTCTGGACTGGAGCTGCTGTTGGTGTGGCCGCTGCTCCCGTTCCGTTGGTGATTCTGTTGCTAAGTTTGGAAAACAAAGACTCAAGCAAAACTCCTGACTCTGTCACTTATTAATTTCATCACTCAGCTAATACGTAAGTGGCAAAGCTGAGACTTGGTGCCAGCAAGACACATGCCGGTGACCCAGCGCTGAAGCCCTCCTGCCAGGAGAGAGGAACAGAATTCAACACCTAGCCTGGAAGAGTTTTGTCCTGTCTGTTGTTTTCAGCCCCAAGAACCTTCGTTCAACATCTTCCTCAGGGCATGGCCCCAGGGGGTGCAGGTTGCAATGGAGCAGGGCATTTGTTAGAGGCCACAGAAACTGCGCCTTTAAGCAGAAATCAGTTCATGGAATTTGGGCTCTGATGCTGGTTTTGTTGCCACTAACCTTTGTGACCCTGAGCAGGTCATTTTCTGCATAAGGCCTTAGTCTCTCTCTCTCTCCATATCTCTCTCTCTTTCTCTCTCTCTCTCTCTCTCTCTTACAGTAATGAGGATTGAACCCAGGGTCGCTTTACCACTGAACCATATCCCCAATTCTTTTTATTTTGAGACAGTCTTACTGAGCTGCTTAGGGCCTTGCAAAGTTGCTGAGGCTGGCCTCAAACTTGCAATCCTCTTGCCTCAGCCTCGAGAGTCACTGGGATTACAGGTATGCATCACCATAACAGGCTTTTGCCTTAGACACTTCATCTGTAAAATTGGTACACCAATCCCTTCCTCTCTCACCAGGTTGTGGGGAGCCTCAGATAGGTTTGTGGCAGGTTTTAGTGAGTAGAGAGACATGTCTGAGAAATGCCCCTGCCCTGGAAGCCTGACATTCTCCCACAGAGAAGCGGGTATGCTTACTGAGCACTTACTAGGTGCTGGGCACTGAGCTAAGTGCTTGTCCCACAAGTAATTTCCCTGTCCTGGTAAATTGGGCATATTATTCCTATTTCAGAGAAAAGGAAAATGAGATATGGGGACAGAAAGATAAATGGCCAGCATTGGTAGGGCTAAGAGTCAGGTTCCCATCTGTCTCCAAAGCGTGAATGCTTCTCTGCCGGATGCACTGCTTCTCATGGGCCCTACCTTCAATCCCACAGATGGGAGAGTCCTTCTGGACTCAGGAAGGGCTGCTCAACTGCGAGCCCAAGGAGAATAATAGACCTGCAAAATGGAGTGCCAAGGTCAATCATATAAGCAGCAGATTGGTGGTTACTGGAAGGACCTTCTGGATTAGGATCAAAAGCTTCACAGAGGAGGAGACATTTGACCTGGATTTTGAAGGCTAAGTAGAAGGCAAAAAAAAAAAAAATCTTTTAGAACAATAGGTGTTATGTATATATGTAAGAAAGGCCGTGGCCAAACATCTAACCTCTTGAGGAGCTACTGAGAGGCAGTCAGGAGGAGTGGGCCTATCTGAAGAGCAATTCACTAGCTGTGTAATCTTCCACATGTCACTAAACCTTTCTGAACCTCAGTTTGCGATTTTGTTAAATGAAACTGGAAATGCCTAATTCATAGAGGTTGTTAGGCTTAGACAGGAAAAAGTGGAAGAATCTTAAACACACTCTTATTTAATTCACATGTAATCCTTTAGCCCTGTGAGCTGAACTGGACGCCAGTGTTATCTCATTTTTGAAGATCAGAGAGGTAAGGAAATTGCCCAAGGGCACACAGCCAGCAGTGATAGATCCAAGATTCAAACCCAGGAAGATCTTGCTTTTAGATTAACATGAAAATTCTAAACAAAATATTAGCAAAGCAAACCGGTTTTGAATGAAAACATTAATAGGCCATGATCAGATAATTTTTATTCTAGTAATGTGGACATAATTCAGTGTTAGAAAATAGGTTCAATAGTTAAAGGAGAAATGCCATAGGATTCTTTTTAAAAGAAATAGCTTTATATAGCTAAAATGCTATATAAAGAACTCATTTAAAAATTAGGAAATTTTTAAAGTAGGAAACCAGATACTTTCCTACTTTCATTTTTAAAATGTTATTTTAAACTTGCTCTAATCAAGCAGCCAACACAGTATTTATTGGTGAAACACCAAGTATTCCATCAAAATCAAGAAAAAGGCAATGAATGAGCCTAGAACACTCCTGTTATTTAACACTACCAAATATAAGAAAATAAGAAAAGATATGAGGCCCAGCTATTGGGAGAGACAATTATCAGATGGTATCATTATTTATCTAAAAAAGTTTTCTCGGGACAAACAAAACCTATTAGAGCTAATATTACTCGAATGGATCAATGCAAAATAAATGTATGTATATAGATATTCTCTTTTCAATGATCTTTTGCAGGAGCCAATAAGGAGCAGTAGGAATATGATATTTGGAAAACAAGAACGTCATTGACAACATCCAGAGATACTGTAAATATAAACCCCACCAACAGGGAACGCCCCGGACAACAGCAAGAAATGCTTCCGAGCCACGGAGACTTTGAGTGCTGCGCTTCTTCCCAGGGAACATGAGACCACCTCAGACTAATGTAAAAAAGACACCTAGGCCTTCCTCCACTCGCTCTGAATTTCAAAAGCATCCTAAACTTCAGCTGGGGAAAGGAAGAGACACTAGACAAGAAGATCTGGGGTATGAAGTGTGATGGCCGGAGACAAAGACGACTCCACAAAGCTAGGATCCCTACGGAGCAGTGTGGTTGCTGCAGGAGATGCTGAGAGCAGAGTCTAGGGTGTCCTTGTGCGGGGCACGCAGGGAAGGTCACTGGGTGAAGAGATGGCAGTTCACAGCAGCATGCAGAGGGGACATTACTGATTAACTGGTGCTGGGGCGATTGGTTAGCTATTTAGAAAATTAAGTAAATTCAGATCTTCACATCAGACTCGATGCCAAAATAAATCACAAAGGATTACAGAGTGAAACGTAAAATGCAAAGTCATAAAAATCTAGACAAAAACAAAGATAAATATTTACCAGCTCATATAACAAGGTGGTGAAAAAAGAACCAGAAGGATAAAAGACTTGAAAGTAAAAAAAGAAAAAGAAAAAAGAATACTCACTAAAGAAAAACCGAAATCTTCCAAACAAAGCAAAAAGGCTCATCATAAACTTGAAAACATTTGTAATAAATAAGGCAGAAGGATTGATCTTGATATATAGATTCAATCAAATTGGTTAAGAAAAAAAATGGGGAGCTGAAAGACCAGTGGAAAATCAACACAGCACACACCAAAAGTGCACAGAGCAGAGAAGAGAACTAATGACCATGAAAATGCAAATGATTGAAAATGCACCAAAGATAATCACTAAATCTTGATTAAATGACCAAACTTTTAAAACTGCGTTTACTCTATAGACACAGATCTGGAGCAACAGCACTTTCACACATCAAAAAGCAATCTGGTGGGGCTGGAGTGGTTTCGGCGCTTACCTGGCATGCGCAAGTACGCAAGTTCAAACCCCAGCACCACATACACAACGACATGTCAGAGCAACGATAGCCACAAGAAAAACTAAATAAAATTGATTGTCTCCTTCTCTCTCTTTCTCTCTCTCTCTCTCTCACTGTTCCTCTCTGTTTAAAAATATATATATATAAAAATAAAATAAAAATGGCTGGGATGTAGCTCAGTGGTTGAGAGCCCCTGGGTTCAATCCCTGGTACCCCCCTCCAAATAAATAAATAAATAAATAATTTTTTTTTTAGTATATTGATTTGTGAGAATTCTTTTAATTATTTATATATTCTGGACATAGGTCCTTTGTTACATGTATCATGAATATTTTTCTCTATCCTGTCTTAACATTTCACTTTATGAGTGTATCTTTTGATGATCTCTTTGATGAAGGATGATTTATTATTTTCTTTTGTGATTAATACCATGTGTCTTGTCTTATCCAAGAATTCTTTTTTTTTTTTAAGATGGGGAGGGAGAGGAAGAGAATCGATTTTATTTATTTTTGTTTCTCTGACTCTTAGTTGTGTATGTGGTGCTGGGGTTCAAACCAGGTCCTTAAGTATGCCTCACAAGCACTTTAAGTACTGAGCAACTGCTCCAGGCCCTATCCAGGAATTCTTCCTTTCTAGTTTTCATTTATTTATTTATTTTTTCTTTAAGAGAGTGAAAGAGGGGCTGGAGCAGTGGCTCGCCAGTTACAGTGCTTGTCTGGCATGCGCGAGTTCACGAGTTCAAACCCCAGCACCACGTACGCAACATGTCACGGCAGCAAACGCCACTTGAAAAACTAAATAAAACTTGTTTCTTTCTCTCTATTTTTCACTGTTACTCTCTTTTTAAAAAAATTATAAAAACATAAAATAAATAAAAAGCAATCTGGTCTCTTTACCCCCGCTGAGAATCCAAATAATACATATGCAATCATTCAATTCTGGAAATTTCACAACCTAAGCATTTATATTGTTTGTAAGGGCAAATATGGAAGATTCAAGAGACTGGGGTGTGGGTGATGTGGGGATAATTCTGGTTTAATAATATATGCATATCATATTGTTACTTTATATGTATTTATGATTGCAAAATAACTCAAATTCTTTTTTTAATGGTTTTATTTACTTATTTAGAGACAGGTTCTTGCTATGTTGCTCAGGCTGATCTAGAATTCTTTTTTTTTTTTTT